>JABFOU010000004.1:0-32748 GCA_022817745.1 Scelioninae gen. 1 sp. ZL-2020 | reverse complement strand
TTCTAAGATTATGGATATTCTTTAATTCTCGTATTAACGTTTCTTTTAGCCTCTCCTATATATGATCTTTCACAATTACAATTTATTTTATACACTACACCAGTTTTATTTTCTTTTTCAATTTTATCTTTACAATTTCTTATAACTTTATCTAGTTTTTCTGGGATGTTATTTATTAATTTTATGTATATATCTGTTTGTCAAAAAATTTTTTAATTTTATCATTAACGGATTTGAAATATGGTATTTTTATAAAGTTTTCAATTTGTTTACTATTGTTTTCTTGTTGACTATTTTCATGGTTATTTAATTTTGTAATTCTTTTTTGAATATGAAAATCTATAAACTTCTCTGGAAAAGAGTTAGTTTTTAAAATTTGTTTCACTAATGTAATGTTGTCAACTTGGTATTTTTTATGTGATAATAATATGGCTTTATCAACCATATTATATACCATTGCTCTTTTTTGCTGTTTAGGGTGAACAGACATAAAGTTCAATACTCTGCCAGAGTATGTACTCTTTTGATACCAATTTGTTTGTAAAACATTACCATTATTTATAACAGTTACATCCAAGAAGTTAATTTGTTTATTATTTTCTATTTCTATGGTGAATTGTAAATTTGTATTGTAAGAATTAAACACCTCTAAGGTTTCGTTAATTTTATCACTCGGAATGATACAAAATATATCATCGATGCATCTACGTATCTATTATAAAATTGTATGTACTTTACTTTTGAGAAAACATATTCTTTTAGTTCTCTCATTGCTAAGTCATCAAATATGGGAGAACTACATCCTCCCATAGGACATGCATGTATTGTATTAAATTAAAAATATGTTGATTCAAAAATAAATTGAATTGTTTTGATTAAGTAATTTAATGGTAAAAATAATTTTTCATTAAATTCTTTGAAAATATCAGTATAATATTTAAAAATTGAATCAGTAACCAACTATTTTGTGACATTTGTGAATAATGAAATGACATCTAATGAAATTAATACATAATTATTTGGAATGTTATTACTATTAATCCTTTCTTTAAATTTTATTGAATTTTCAACGTTGTACTTTGATGATGTTATATTTTGTTTCAAAAAGATTGAGAAAAATCTGTCTAAACTATATGTCGGTACATCTGTTGTAGATATTGTTGATCTAAAGGTTAAGTTAGGTTTATGAATTTTTCGCAAAGTATAAATTCTGGACAAATTTCCATAAGTTTTGTATAAATATCTATATAGATCATTATTCTCAAAACCATTATGCAATAACTCTTTACAGAATTTGTCAAAAGATGTCAACACTTTATGAGTAGGATCAATGTCCTGTTTTTCGTAAATGTCGTCATCCTCTAACAGTCTATAAGTTGATACTACAGAATTGTTCTTGTCCAGAATGACCGTTACATAACCTTTATCTGCCTTTGTTACCACAATCTCACCATGCTCCTTCAGAAATGCGCTTCCCCATCAAAATTGTACATAAGGAATTTCCATATGAAATTTCCATGTGGAATTTTCATATGGAATTTCCACATCATTTTTTCCGGAAAATTTCGTCAGATTTATTTTAAAAAAATTATAAGGAAATTCCATATGGAAATTCCATATGGAATTTCCATATGAAGTTTCCTTATGATTTTTTACAATAATTCTAACGAATGTGGAATTTCCATATGAAATTTCCATATGGAATTTCCATAATGATAAAAGTAAGATTAAAAATTAGAATAAAAGAGAAAATGCAGAAGATCTGCTGCAAGAATGTTAGAAAATTATTATTATTATTGAAAATATCTAAAAAATTTGTAATTTTATATAGGTACTAATTTTAAATAATGAATTTATTGTTTATTTTAACGTGATTAAAAAAAATATACCAACTTTACCAGATTGTCCAGTGCTAATATTAGAAATGTAAGACAGTTTTTATTCATTTTTTAAATTAATTTTTAACGAAATATCGTATAAAATATAAGTTACCCAAATTAATTTTTGGATATGAATAGAGTAAAAGCACTAGTGAAAGAACACTTAAGGTGAAATATCACACGTTTGTTACTAGATTTAGGGTTTTTCTAAATAACATTAAATATTAATTATTTTTTTCAAAAATCGAAAAGTCATCCAAATTTTGCAAGATGGGAAAATGCTTCTTCTTATGAAAATATAAGTTTTAATATTCCTTTAATCTCAACTTTTGGAACTCGTTTTCGAAGTGAGAAGAAATCTAATTCCAAAAGTTGAAATAAAAGAAATATTAAAACTTATATTTTATTAAGAAAAAATATTTTCCCATTTAACATAAATCGGATGACTTTTCGATTTTTTAACAAATGTATATATATTTAATGTTATTCAAAATTACCCTAATTTATTAATAAACGCGTGATATTTCACCTTAAGACCAGTGAAAGAACAAAATTAAATCCACTTTTTTTATTAATAAACAATCTAATTTATGCTTTTTCGGTGATTTATTTTATTCAAACTATTTTAATTCATAAAATTTAATAATCGATTACTATTAATTAATTATATAAATACAAAATAAAAGCCGATTTGTTCTTTCACTGGGTCTAGTTCTTTCACTGATACTTTTGCCCTAGTGGAGAAGTGAAATTCTATATTAATTTGTTGATTATTATTTAAATATGTGAAAGATCAGAAAATTGTCAGATATTATTCAAAAACTGAACTTTCAAAAACATTTGTATCATTTCATTCAAAATGATACAAATGTAATAAGACAGATTAGTTGCTTCCGTATCAAGGGCACAAAAAAGTAATTCATGCACAAAGGTGAATTTAAGATCCGAGCCGAAAGTGAGGGCTCTTAAAATCACCCGAGGGTATGAATTATACTTTTACGCCCGTGATGCTAACACAATTTTTTAACCGATTTGCAACAAAAAATTCGAAGTCGCGGGCCCTAGGCGAATTTGCCTTAGGGCGAATTTTTTGGTACAAGGAGGCCAAAAATGTTTATTTTCAAGTTTCTATTCCTTAAGCCCATATAATGTCTTAACTTAACTATACTTTAAAAACGGGTATCTTATTTTGAAACGTTTTTCGCGATAAATCGCAAAAACTATTTTATGTTAAAATAAGTATTTCGTGTTTTTTCGCCAAAAATTTTTTGAAATGAAACACCTGTTTTTACTACAGTACAGGTTTCTGAAATATATTGTAAAATTATACATCATATAGTGCAATTTTACAAATAAAGTGAGCAGTTTTACACAATGTGTATGTAAATATTAGAATATTTACATACACATATTACACTTTTTAATATAGGCTAACCTAATCTGTTAGTATAAGTCAAATAATGATTAAATTCAGGTATTTGAAATACCTGAAAGTTATGATCATGTCAATAAAAATTAATAAGTATACTTAATCTGCCAAAAAATGGTATAGATTTAATTAAACCAGCGGTTGTTTCATTGCTAATATTAGATGTGCACTTTATTTATTTCAATTACACATTCATTGTAAGTTTACACAAAGTGTAAAATTACACTATAACAGTACCGGACAAAAATATGAGTAAACCTAGAAAGTGAGACGAAAATGAAAAATTTCGAAATACCATAACTTTTTTTCAAATAAAAAAAATAAAAATGAATAAAATTTTTTGTTTATTTTATTATTTTTTTATACATTTGAAACGAATCATTTCATCACATTCTGAAAAAATAAATGGTTACATTTAATTTACATCTAGATTTTTCACAAATACTATCGTCGTATTTCTTATGTTAAAATATATTACTCGCAAAGTTAATAATGCCAAACATTCGGAACAGCGCATAGGTAAGTTTTTCTATCACATTCTATAATAATAATTGGTTTTTTGATTTCGCAGGTTTCCACAATTAGAATTTCATCCCCGACTGTTGTTACAAGTTTTACAGAAGAAAAATTAGGAAAAACATTTTGTGTTTCCAATTTTTTAACGAGAATTAATTCTTTCTTGGTATCTAAGTCGACAATAAATTGTTGAATTTCTATATACTGGTTATCATGTAATTGAGCAAATGAATTGTTAGAGCGTTTACATTGCTTTTGCGAAGTTGAATAAACACATTCTTCCAAAACCATTCTACTATACGATTTTGTATTTACTGATACATTGCATCGCTGCATCCACTGCGGAGATATGATTTTCGGAGCTCCAAAATAACGAGGCTTCGATATTTTTTGTGTTTTTATCGTATTTTTCGAGCTAATTTCGTCACAATAGAATTGTGCAATGCCATCAAAATCGGAAATTTTCTGTTGCATATTCTCAAATGCTTGTTCCATAACAATAAATCTTTTTATTTGCTCGTGAACTCCATTGGCAGCGTGTATTTTTCGTAAGACGACACCATTTTCAGATTCAAATGGAAATCCGCTGTGAGCCCACAGTGGTCCCCAATTTCTCACGCTATTAGCCAGATGAAGCATTTGGTGAACATTAAAAGTCATGGAACCTACTCCATATAACGTTTCGGTTTCCTCGACGAAATTGACGAGCAGGTTATGTGCTTTATCGATCTCATCTGTAGTTATTTCTGATTGCAGTAATATATATAAAGACTCAACAAACTTCATCCAATGAATAATATACCTTCTCGAAAAATATTGTTGAATGATTGGAATACTGTAATAAAGAATCCAGTTTTCAAGTTCACGGGCATTCCAATGACTCCAAGCTGTCAAGGGACGGGATAATCTTCCTATTTGTCGAGGTGGTTTCATATTAGCTAAATCTTTGTCTATATTAGCCAACATTTCGCGTAATGAACATCCCGATTTATTACTAGATAACCAAACTTCCAGAAATTGTCTGCCAACGCCCAATAAATTACAATGCATATAATCGGGGACAAAACCTTCTATTACATCAAAATGTGGCAATAATATCAATTGCGATACATCTTTAAACCCATTAACTGACAACTTCTCGTTATGTTTTCGCTTTTCTACAGCTTCAGCCATATTGGATATGGCTTCGTCATGTGATCTGCTTTCGGGAGGCGGATCTTTTTGTAGAAATTTCATTGCGTGGTGCTCTCGAGACCAATCCCCAGGATGTAAACACCAATTACAACCGAATTTTCCATTGAACTGCTTCAATCCTTGTATTGGTGCTCTAGCTGCACTGTCGACGCAGCAACATAATCCAAATAATTTAACTATTTTTTCTTCCCCTTGAATATTGCATACTACTCCGACTTCTGACAATGCATTCATTTGTTGAATAAATGGAGTTAAAAAAACATTCATATTTGGCTTCTTTTCCCCAAACCAGATTCCGCATAAAATTGGACAAGATAATTTCTGATTGACTGGTAACTCATTGATCATAATCTGAACCAACCACATTGACTTAGTTGATTTTTTAAATACAAGTGCTCCATCGGTGTTAAAAGTGTATGTAGCATACTGTCTTCGAGTCGTTGGATCTAATTGACTTACAAAATCTTTATATAACCTGCCATCATAAAACTCTCCTATTACGTTACCATTCGGAACTCTATTGTTTACAATTTCGTTGTATTTTTGCCAATTTTTCTCCAACAAACAACGAATCATAAATGATGGATCTAAAGTGATAAAAAAATCACTTTTGTCAATTTTTTTAATATCTATAATGTTATCACAAGAAGGACAGTTTATAAGTTTTTCTTCTCCTATTTTGTAAGAACCCACGTATGTTTTGCATTCATCACACAATGCATGATATGTAGCAGCTGAGCTTGGATTAAACAACTTATCAATAAAATACGGCGTTTGTGGTAATACTGGATGTTGAAATATACAATTTACAAGTTTAAACAAATCAGAAACTGCAGTCAGAGAAAGGCAATGTACAAAGGAGTATTTCAAAATCATCAACATAATATCGGCTTTTGTCACTTGAGTTGGTACCGCAATTTTTTCAGATATGAATTCATCGTTCAGAAAGGAATTTAAAAATTTGAAAGCATTATTTTCATCTGCATTTGTGTCTTCAATATATACTGGTGCAAATTGAGCTAATTCTTCATCGTATTCCTCTTGTGATATGTCATCATTATAAAATTCATGGGTAAGAATAGATTCATTTCGATGTTGAAAAACAACTTCATCCTGAAACACGCAGCTTATAAGTACAAATATAAAACAGTAATTGATTTTTATATATTTTTATTGACGTATGTGAAAATGAGATGATAATGTGAACTTCTCAAAAAGAGCCAAGAACGATTCAAATTTTCAATGGCTTTAACTGGATATTTAGAAAAAACTTATAATAAAGAAATAAATTCGTTTTCATAATTTAAATTTTGAAAACAGTATGGAATAAACTATAGTTAAAAAAGTCTGTGGCTAATCAGTTATTAAATTTTACATTGCTTTGAGATTAATCTTACTAAGAAAATTAAAATCTACGATATTTCGATACACACGAGGAAAAAAATCATTCTGAACTAGCATTAGAACCTGCTAAATCAACATGAGCTCGATGCTGATTTGTAAATGCTAACCTTAAAATATATAACCAGCTGCTCAGATGGTGCTGAAGATATAATACTAAGTTGATGTGATGCTGAATCAACATGTAGTTCATGCTGAAGTGTTGTACATTAGGTATGTCAAAAACATATTCTGGTTGCAGATTCTGCATACAGACAGACATTCCGTAAGCACCCATTGAATACGTTTATTATTGATATGTTATATACAACGATACTTAATACTATTTTATATTAATAAATACCCAGACATGCATTATTTTAATTGCATTAAAAATTATTGAAATTGAATTTAATGTTACATTAAAGTAATGCATAATGCAGAATTAACAAATAATACAACACTGTATACATGATACTTATCAATATAAGCTTGTTACTATATAATAAAGATTTTTTTCAAATTTGAAAAATGTACAAAAAATTAAAAAAAAAAATCAATAACGTTTGCATTGTAAAATTAATTGTTTGAAATATATTAATAGTGTAATTAATTAACGTTATCGGTGAAATTACTGACTGATACCAAATTTTCAGCGAATCCGGTACATTGGTCAGCAATGCGCCAGACATCGTTTAGAAATTTTGCAGGCATTGTTCAGCAAGACGCTTAATCAGTGACAGATTTTATGACATTGGTCACCAATGCTAAACCAAATGATTTCCTCCACATTACTGAGCAATGCGCTAGAAATTAGCTACCAATTTTATTGACACCAAAATCCATGGAGATATTTTCTTTTTTATTTGTACATTGCTCACCAATGCGCTGGAAATTGGTCACAGATAAACATTTTTTCCCGTGTAATAGTAATAAATAAAAATTAGCGCCTCTTCTAAAATTTTCGGAAAATTACAATTTTTTAAACGTTGAAAACTTTAACATTTTCCAACGAAAATGCTTTGCTTTTTTTTAATCAAAGATTAGAATGTTAGCTTTACGGTAATGCGGTGCAACATTTTTTTAAACTCTTAACAGAGGACGCTACGATCAATTAATTGCAATCAACAAAAGTTACAAAAATTTTGTTCAACTTCTATTCTGTACAGCAATTTTTTGAATATGGGATTAATATGTTTTCGCATCAAAATCAAAAAATTCAATCTTTTCTGATGAATTTAAAAAAATCATAAATGATAAAAAAACCGCAAAATTATGGCCATTTGAAAAAAAGTGACATTCTTCTGTCACATGTGCGTAAGTTTGCGTAATAAACCTAAAAAACGCGCAGTTACCTAGAGTGTACTGCAAAAAAAATCGCTGTTGCATTTTCACTTCATGTAAGAATGTGGGTGTGTGTTTTTATGTGGAAAATTCAAGACATACACACACAAACACACATTAGGTTTATATACATGTGTTTGTGTGCGTCAGTGTATGTTTTTAATCATTAGTAGTCATGAACTAATGTCCTCAATATAAATAACATAAAAATTACTCATATTCGTAAATTTGCTACACCGGAAAAATACCACGGCATGTTTAAATGCATACAATTACCGCTATCATTAAGGTTGCCCAGGATGAAAATGCGCCTGTGAAGCTTCTCTTTCTTTGAAAGCGAGTTCATACTTTGCAAATCACAGCCGGACATACATTTAAGCACCCAGCGGAATATCTTCCAAAATATTTTCTTGAAGCAAAGCAGCAACAATTTGAAAAAAAAACACATATACACACTTACATAAAGTGGTAATGCAACCGAGCATTTCTTTTTGCGGTACACCCTAGGTAACTGCGTGTTTTTAGGTTTATTACACAAACTTACGCACATGTATGTAATACGAAAAATTTTTGTGTTATCTTAAATACGTACATTAATTTTTGTATTGGGGATGGAAAAAAGTATGTGTTATAAAGTTTTGAAGCTGAAGTTTTTGTCTTTAATTAAGAAAACAGAACGTCGATTTTGATTAAATTTATACGAAGTTATGGTTAAAATACTGAAAATTGTTACTTTTTTTCAAATGGCCATACCTTTTTTGGCCATTTGTTTTTATCATTTTTGAACTTTTTTTTAAATTCATCAGAAAAATTTGAATTTTTTGATTTTGATGCGAAAACATATTGATCCAATATTCAAAAACTTGCTGTACAGAATAGAAGTTGAACATAATTTTTGTAATTTTTGTTGATTGGAATTAATTGATTGTAGCGCCCTCTGTTAAGAGTTTAAAAAAAGCTTGCACCGCATTACCTTAAAGCTGACATTCTAATCTTTGATTAAAAAAGAAGTGAAGCATTTTCATTGGAACCTGTGAGAAAATCGTAAATTTTCCGAAAATTTTAGGGGGGCGCTAATTTTTGTGTGGAGTGTATTTGGCATTTGTAATCTATAATTTGTATTATATATTGTTTGTTAAATCCAAAATCAACTCTTTTTGCACTTTTAAAAAAGTAAATAACTAGAAAATTAAAATATAATAATATTGTCGATACTAAAGCAACATGCAATTAATAAATATAACAATCATATGGATTTAATGTCGATAGCGTCAATATCGAATCAATATCGACTGAGGGGACATTCGCATATTGATGTAATATTCATTATATTTCTGGAATATTATTGCGATATCAAATCGATAATATCATCAATATTAATTTAGCATTTTTTTCATATTAGTGATCGCTATATGGGCAGTGACAGAGATACTAAAACAATGTCTACTGTAAGCTTGTATGGAATCATCTATACCCTTGGTAAAACTTCAGATGAAAACTTTTTCTGAGTTCCATAAGTACTGTGTATTTTGTGAATTTATAATACTAACATAATCATAATCCCATTCCATGTCATCATCTACGTAAAAAAATCCATCTTCATTTTGCTCTGAAGGGTTATTGTCTGGGAAAACTTGTTCATGTTCGTCGCTTTGATTGTTTATAAGCATTTCATTGTTTTCATTGAGAACAAGTAATTGATTATTTTCATTTTGAAAAAGTGTTGGATCGTTTTCATTCAGCTCCATTCTTTCTTCACCATCTTCATCGTTATCACCCGGCTACATCAAACAAATTGGTACAACATAAGTCGATAATTTATTATTTAATAAAAATATAGATATAACAATTTCATTTCAAATTATTATTATTAATTTTGGTCATTTTTATCTATTTTTAATTATAAACAAACAAACAAAAAATTCACTCATTTGTACATTAATATAACGAATTAATTCATTGTACATTAATATAACGACGACCAGAGCAAAATTTTCTCAATTTTTTTACATATTTTTAATGAGGTTATCTTTCATTTTGACATAAATTGCAAATAATTAATGATTTTTATTTTTTAAAGTGGAAAAAATCGTAAAACTCATCAATTTTTGTAATTCTTTATTAAAAAATATGTTTAAATAAATGGAAGTATTCTCCACAATCACAGAATTTCGCTCTGGTGTGCTTATCAACAAATAATTAATATAATATTTTATATAAACAAAGTCCCTAACTCAGGCGATTCTTCAAGTCTAAAGTATCGGAGTTAGTATCTTTTTAAATTGTAATTTTTTGATCATGAATGAAATATTCTAAAATATATCACGTCATTCTTTAATTATGGAAGAATTTTATAGTAAAAGAAAAATAATATTTTGTATAGTTTAAGCTCTGTAACCTCCCCCGTTTCATTTGTAAAGTGTAGATATTAAAAAAAGGGGGGAGGTTACAGAGCTTAAACTAAACAATGAAATATTATTTTTCTTTTACTATAAAATTCTTCCATAATTAAAGAATAACGTGATATATTTTAGTATATTTAATTCACTACCAAAAAATTACAATTTAAAAAGACACTAACTGCAGTACTTTAGACTTAAAGAATCACCTTAATCGTAAATTTAAAAAAATTTTTACGCATTTTTATGCATTTTTACGTCTAATTATAACGAAAAAGTATGACATTCTACATCAGATCGACTATTTTCTATACCGTTTCTACGAGTAACTACAGCAAGAAATTACGTATTTTTCTGACATTTGACACAAGAGAACAATTTGGCATAAAAAAGCGTAGAAATATTTTTTTCTTTATTTTTACGCATTTCTACGCATTATGAAAATTGCTTATATAAATGAAAAATATAAAAAATTGTATCAGCAAATATTTTTATTAATTTAAATGAATTAATTAATAATTTAAATTAATTTTTTGCAACACGTGCTTGAAAACGCCTCTTTTTGTTCCTAAAAAGTCGTACAAAATAGCCAATTCTGAGTATCTAGGTTAGTTACTTTATCTCTCCATTTTACTACAGCGAACTCCGTCTTTTTTCTTCTAGTTATTACACTGAAAGAAAAAAGAAGTCGTTTTTGCGTATTTTCACCCAACAAAACCAGCAGATTAATCGATCAGTAGATTTTGCGGGTCGATCCTGCAGTTTCTGCAGATTTTTTCCGCAAAATTGACTGACACCGGTATCAGCACAATGATCACTGTGACATTTGCTTCTTAAGGTGATATATCAAGTCTAAAGTCCCGAATTTAGGGTGTTTTTGTTTTATTATGTAACAAATTATAATTTATGGTTCTACTATATTTTAGACCAAACTTTATTGATGGGAGAATATTTCATATTGCAAACAAATAATTTTTGTAACGTATTTTGGCTTTATTTTCACACCCCGTTTTTTTAAAAAACGGGTTGATAAAAAAAATACGGGGAGATAAAATAAAGCCAAAATACGTTACAAAAATTATTTGTTTGCAATATGAAATATTTTCCCATTAATAAAGTTTGGTCTAAAATATAGTAGAACCATAAATTATAATTTGTTGCATAACAAAACGAAAACACCCTAAATTCGGGATTTTTAGACTTGTTATATCACCTTAAAACATGCAGAAACTGCAGGATTTTTCCCGTAGTTATAGCAGGATTTGACTGCATGCTCAATCCTGAAAAAGAAACTACGGGTTTTTCTGCAAATATTGCTCTTTTTTTTTGCGATTGATGCACTCGGCTTCGCCTCGTGCATCAAAATCCACTCTCGCCTAGAAATTTCAACTTCACACACTAGTTGCACAAGTACAATTATTTAATTTAAAAATCAAAACAAACTTAAAAAAATATTTTATACATTTGGAGAATCGATCCCAAGTCCTTCAATTCAGAAGTCCAATGTGTTATCCACTCGGTTATCACGACACCTACATTCTCATTTGAAATACTATTTATTTAAAGAGTTACCACAAAAGATGGTCTGCTTAATAGGCTCTTTGGGCAAAGCCAGAAAGGCGATTTGCGCGCACTCTTTTTTTTAGGTAAACGTTCAAATTATTTAGCGGGAAGTTTTTAATAGAAATAAAAAAATATAGTTCATAGTTCATAAATAAGTAAAATTAATATGTCATTGACAAATAATTTAAAATTGGTAAAATTTGTTGAATTTCATATATTTTCAACAAATTATCTTCCTAAATTTACCTGACAAAACTTACAATTTTTGCCACTCGTGACTCTGTAGTCTATTCCCAAAGAGCCTATATAAATTCATACTTCTATCAAGGTGTATGCAGATATCGTGATAGCCGAGTGGATAACACATTGGACTCGGAATTGAAGGACTTGGGATCGACTCTTCAAATAGATGAAATATTTTTCTAAGTTTGTTTTGATTTTTAAATGAAATAAAATTAATTTAAATTATTTATTAATTTATTTAAATTAATAAAAATATTTGCTAATAAAATTTTCATATTTTTGATTTTTATAAGGAATTTTCATAATGCGTAGAAATGCGTGAAAATTAAGAAAAAATATTTCTACGCTTTTTACGCTAAATTGTTCTTTTGTGTCAAATGTCAGAAAAATACGTAGTTTCTTGCTGTAGTTACTCATAAAAACCGTTTAGAAAATAATCAATCTGATGTAGAATTCATACTTTTTTGTTACAATTAGAAGTAAAAATGCATAAAAATGCGTAAAATTTTTTTTCACCAGGGATCGCAAATTTGTTTGGTGAGAAGAGCGCTATTTTTCAATTTTTTGTACACATTTATATCACGAAATTTGTTTATTTTATATCAAGTTGCGATTTTACAATGAGATTTAGTTTTCAATGTGGAAAAAAACGTAGGCCTCACCATTTGTCTTCATTTTTTGTTTCAAAATATTGGTGTAAGCTGAAGGACCCAATTGCTACTTAGGACCCTATTACTACTCATTTTTAAATTTAAGTGGCTATTAACTTGACAAAAGTATAAAAATGTAACAACCTTATATAAATCCAACATTTAGCTACTACACACAGCATGTTAATTCGGTTAAAATTTTTAACTTTGATACTGAAAGTTCAAAACAAAAGTGAGTAGTAATTGGATCTTTGTGAGTAGTAATTGGGTGTTTCACCTTATATTCAGAAATAATCTCCCATAGCCACAGACTGGCACTCTTTTACGTTTATTTGCAAATATTTAATATTTCATTTTTTATAAACAAGGTCCCTAACTCCGGTGCAGCAGAACTTCCACATCACCTTAACCACTAGGCTATCACGACATCTACATGCTCATTGGAAATAATATTTACTTAAAAAATTTCTACAAAAGATGAATAAATCTGCATTTTATCAAGGTGTATCTAGAAATGAAATTTGACTTTATGGTAGAAAGTCACCCAGGAAAAATGTTTTAAGGAAACTTTGCAGCAGAAAATGGCCATTTTTTCAAAATTTGTCGATTTTTTCTTTTTTGCATACACTGAGAAAAAAGATATTGAAGAAATTATA
Organism: Scelioninae gen. 1 sp. ZL-2020; assembly: GCA_022817745.1. NCBI lineage: Eukaryota > Metazoa > Arthropoda > Insecta > Hymenoptera > Scelionidae > Scelioninae gen. 1 sp. ZL-2020. The sequence goes on along the minus strand of JABFOU010000004.1, from coordinate 19,494 downwards.
ATCTTTCTAGTAGTCTGAGGACATAAAGTACATTGTTTTAAAAATTTGTATGAAAAATATCTGAATTTATTTATTAAAAAACAAAAATCATAATTTGATTTGTAATTTTTATTCTTTGTTTTCTACTTAGTAGAACTTGAACGAGAAAAAACTATTATTTTTGATAGTAATTTTCGTCGCAATGAGGTTATGTCCTTCATGTCTTTCAAATGATTGTAATTTTTTAAACATTTTTTTTCTGAGTGTAAAAGTATTCTTTGTACCTTCCCCTTTCATGTAGTATCAGGTAAGATTATACTACACTCATTAAAGTCGTCAAAATTATTATATTATGATTGATGAAAACAACAAAAGGAAGGTCCTACATATAGGCCAGGTATAGATAAAGTCTGAAAACCAGTTTTTGAAACGTATTTTTATGTGAAAATATACCTAATTACTTCATTAAACTTTAAACCGTTATATCTTAAAACTTTATTTTGTAAGTTTTCCTGCATTCAAAATAGATACACGGTACCAATTTACATCCGATTTCGAATCTTTTTAGTGATTAATTATTGCAATTTAATTCTCTAAAAATTGTAAGACAGCTTTTTGGAAAAAAATTTTTGTCAAAAGTTACACCCATGTGAGTAAAAAAACCCCGAATTTTGCTCTATTTTTTCGAGTAAAAATTTTGCAGAGCTACAACTTTTTTAAAAAACATGATATCAAAAAACTGTCTTACAAATTTTTAGACGATTATATGAAGATTATGATCCATGGAAAATTTTGAAAATTGGATCAAAATTGGTACTGTGTATCTACTTTAAAAATACCCCCTTTTTCCAACTGATTTTTCGAAAAAAAAAATAGTTTTTCAAAATTTTCAAAAAATGGTTTTATTTTTGTTTTTATTTCATAAAACACTACATTTCTTCAAAAAAATAAGAAGAATCCATCAATAAGTTTCGATTTTAGCCATTTTGCTGGAGAGTCCTCTTAAGGTGAAATATCACACGTTTGTTACTAGATTTAGGGTTTTTCTAAATAACATTAAATATTAATTATTTTTTTCAAAAATCGAAAAGTCATCCAAATTTTGCAAGATGGTAAAATGCTTTTTCTTATGAAAATATAAGTTTTAATAGTCCTTTAATCTCATCTTTTGGAACTCGTTTTCGAAGTGAGAAGAAATCTAATTCCAAAAGTTGAAATAAAAGAAATTTTAAAACTTATATTTTATTAAGAAAAAATGTTTTCCCATTTAACATAAATCAGATGACTTTTCGATTTTTCAACAAATAGATATATATTTAATGTTATTTAAAATTACCCTAATTTAGTAATAAACGCGTGATATTTCACCTGAAGGTGAAGTGAAAGGTCTGCTGCACCGGAGTTAGGGACTTTGTTTATAAAAAAGAAAATATTGAATATTTTAAAATAAACTTAGAAGAGCGCCATTCTGTGATTATGGGAGAATATTTCTGAGTATATATCAACATTTTTAAATATACAATAAAGACAAATATTGAGTTCTACGTTTTTTTCCACTTCGAAAACTAAAACTCATTATAAAATTATAATTTATAAATTTTTTATACTTATATAAATACTTATATAAATTTATAATTTATATAAGTATAAAAATTTTATTTAATTGTCATTAAATTGTACTATTCTAGAACAATACAAAGCTATACTAAAGGAGAAAGAACTATGTACGTTAACAGCAAAATCTATACCTATACCAACTAAGTACCCCTCTCCGTGGTACAAATTTTGTAAGAAACTTTTACCAAATTGGTAAAGAACTTCTTACAAAGTTAGTATACGGAGTGGGGATACCGAATTCGTACAATAAAGCTTAAGTTAATTCGGTATAGATATTTGCAATATTAGTATACATATATTACTATTCAAATACAAAACTATAGTTTACTATATTTGAACAATTATATTCCTTTTTTATAGCGTAAAAGCTTCACTATATTTGTTAATTGTAAGTATGTGCTAAATTTGTTAGATTTTTCTTTCCGTGTATAAAATATAAAAATTTTGTGATATAAATGTGTAAAAAAATTGAGAAAATGGCGCTCTTCTTCCCAAATAAATTTATAATAGACGGTTTACTTGTATTTTTGAAAATCTGTAATGTCGGTAATAAGCCCTTTGCCATCACCTTAAGGTATAGTTGAAATTGGCGATTCTTCAGCTCTAAAATGCCGGAGTTAGTGTCTTTTTAAATTGTAATATATCACGTCATTCTTTAATTATGGGAGAATTTTATAGTTAAACAAAATTAATATATTGTTTTTTAGTTTTGGCTTCGTAACTTTTTTCGTTTTCCTTGTAAAGTGTAGATAATAAATGAAAAGGGGAAGTTACAAAGCCAAAATTAAACAAAAATAAATTAATTTCTTTGTAAAATAAAATTTTTTCACAATTAAAGAATGACGTGATATATGTAAGAAAATTTAATTCACTATCAACAAATTATAATGTAGGAAAACACTAACTCCGGTACATTAGAGCTGGAGAATTGCATTAAGCCAAAAAATTTTTATAAATGAAAGTATCAAAAATAAATTTCAATTAAATTTCATTTTATATTCATATTTTATATTTTAATTTATATATTTTATTTTCATATTAGCAGAAAATATACTGAAGTAATATATTATATGATATTCTAATTTTTTCACATTAATGTTATAATAGTAGATTACGTAACGAGTGCGGTAACTCGTGTGATTGCCACACTCGTTGCAATCGCCAACTTATCTTTTTTTTGTAATGAGTCGAACAAAACATGTTAAATCACAGTTTTGAATATGACATAAGACAGACAATGATCTCGTAAGGTTAGCACGGACCGTGCGTAATGAGCTACCTTACGTAACTAGTTACGTAATATAGCTCATTACGTAACGATTATGCAATTGGGTATTTACGACATGCAATAAAGTTACATAAGAGAGGTCATTACATTTACGAGTTACAAAAATACAATTTGATGTAATAGATATGTGTGCGGAACTAGAAAAAAAACATGTGTACATGTACAATATGAAGCATTAATGCTTGGTCTTTGTTCCGCTGTTTGAACCAAAAAATATTTTGACATTTCACATTTTTTATATATGATAAATGTTCTATGGTTCTAAATCTAATTCCTACCATAAAACATTTGGAATATATAAAACGTGCGCATTGTCAAAATATTTCTCGGTTCAAACAGCGAAACAACCCTTGTAGATAAATATCGCTGAAAAAAAGTCTGAAAATTGCTGAAAAAAATGTCTGAAAAATCGCTGAAAAAACGTCTGAAAAACACTGAAAATGTGCCAATTTTAACAGATTTTCAGAGTTTTCAATTATGTATGAAAATCTCTGAAAAAGTCTGAAATCAAAAATGATTGAAATTTTTTTTAAAAATGATAAATTCTACTATTTTATGCATATATTTACGAAAATACTATTTTTTCAATTTTTTTCTATGTTTTTCAATTTCAGACTTTTTCAGAGATTTTCATACATAATTGAAAACTCTGAAAATCTGTTAAAATTGGCACATTTTCAGTGTTTTTCAGACGTTTTTTCAGCAATTTTTCAGACATTTTTTTCAGCAATTTTCAGACGTTTTTTCAGCGATATTTTTCTACAAGAGAAAGTATTATATATATGATGAAAATTAGAAAATAATGTTATAATATTTATAAAATATCACTGTTTTTTCTGTAATATTAAAAATTATTTATTATATTTGTCGTTAAAATAAGAGTGAGAGAATAAATAACATGAAAAGATCAATATCAATGACAATTATCAACATACATATATCATACAAAGTGTGAATGGGTAAATTCTTATTAACTAACTATACAAAATTCTGATGTTTTAATAACTAAAATTAATTTAAAAAAAAAAAAATAAAAGTAAGTCTGCATGCTGCATGAATATTAATATGTGATTTAATCTAACAAAATTTACCTTTCTTTTAACAAAAGTACGACGTTCTGCAGACACTGTGCGCAAAATTTTTGATGATGGATGCCTAACACGTTTTTCTCTATTTTTAAGATGTTCTTCGATAGCTTCTTTACTTGCTATAAATAATAAGATGAGTGTAATTCTCAGGCATTATAATAAAAAATTAAACTAATTCATTTCTTATTAGTAAATGAATTCAGCATATTTATTAAAAAAATAAACATTCTGAAAATTTTTTTTAATTTTGAAATTTATGTAAAAAATTGACAAGTTTTTTATATTATAATTGAAATCAGTAATTGATAAAAAAATACTCATTTTTATACAAATGAAACAAACAAACGAAATTTATATAAAAAGGCAACATATATCACAGTACAATCTATTGAAAATTTGTCTAAAAAATATCATAGTTATTTATTAAATTGTTAGGTTAAATATATTTTAAATAAATTTTGATACACATTTATATATAAATGATTGATTAATTGATATAACAATAAAGAGAAATACAAAAATAGTAAATACATACCTCCTAAGGCAACAATGGTTGCACGCATGAAATGTTTATTTTGCGTTTGTACCATATACACACCATTTCGGCGAAAATCATTTATATGTTGAGGATGAAAATTGCTAATTGCATCAATTGGCACTACAAATATTTCTTTATTTAAGGTGAATCTAACTTTATCGAAATTCATTTTGAAATTTCAGACACAACACCTTTAATAAACAAGAAAGACTTGTTTTTAAAAACAGAAGAACGTACTACATTCAAAACAGATAACAGAGAAAGAGAAAGAGAGAGAAAGATACCGGGCATTCCAAATTCTGCTACAGCCTTGAAAATGAATACCTCTGCTATTCGTTCTTTCTTTATCTCATCGTATTATTTAGATAAAGATAAGGCGTTTCAAAAAGTCCCAAATATCAATTTCTAATTTTTTGGCGTGATCGGAATCGAACAATATATTATATTAATAAAGAATGAACTTATGTAAATCTTAATTTTCTGTCCTTTATTAATATAAAATATTGTTGATTCCGAACACGCCATTTCTTTTAGAAAACAATGCTCTTTAACTATTGGTCTTGGCTCGTCAGTATTTAATACGCAAAGACGGAATAAACACATTCGTACAATCACAAATGACACACGCATTTATTCACGCGCAACCGAAAGAATATTTTGAAACTCAAATTTTAACATATAAGTTTGTTATTGCCCATGCAACAAGAGTGTTTTTAATAAAATCGTAAGTTATTCACATATTTTTTCATAATTTATTTTTCTTTTCTCTTGTTTGTTTGTTTGTTCCCTATAAAAAAAGTGCGATTAAAAATTGTCTGTAGCGATCAAAAAGCTTGAAATTGTTTGTGTGCTTAGAATTTTTTATAGGTTATGAATGATTAAGTCTTCGATTTTTAATCGATTTACTTATGCATTACGCTATGCAACGATATACAGAGCTAAATTTAATCGCTAAAGAGCGATAAATGGATTAAAATTTGATCGCTTGTTTCAAAATTATAGTTGATAGTTGCGTCAATTCATCAATTATTAAAAAATCAATAATTTAAAATTTTTATAAAATGAAAGATAATGAGTATAAGAATAAAAGATAAAATAATTAAATATTTAAAATATACAAATATATATATATATAGAGGTATATATATGAGCATTCCCAGAAAACCACATTTTCCACTGTGACGTCATTGTGACGTCGCTGCGACGTCACATGTGACTCGCATGCGTATCACATGTGACTCACGCGGGACACTCTTTTTCCTTCTCAATGTGACGTCACAGGGACGTCACAATTGCGACCTCACTGTATACCACTTTTGTGACTAGAGTGTAAATATTCTATGGAATGCCCCATATATAACAGTCAAGTTTTACAGATTTTAACATGCAGTTTATTTATATTTTAATTTTGCAATTAATATTTGTAAATGTAGAACTGAAGTTTAATTTTTTTTCAGTTTAACCAAAAGTATTTATACAATGACAGGTAATTTAATCGATTAGCAGCGATTAACATCGCTTGTTTAATCGCCACTATTCTTAAGTTACTGTCGATCCAAATTATATTCTAGTGATACAAATTTTTATTCTCTACAGACCATTTTTAAACGCACTTTTTTTACAGGGTTTGTTTGTTTGTTTGTTTTTTTTTTGTGTTAAATTAATGACCGCAAAAAGAGTCAATGATATGTGCCAACAGCCAATAATTTATTGTATAGGATAGTATAATTTTAGTTATTTACATAATTTCAGAACCCATAAAGGAAGCAATATGAACAATCAGCGATCCTACAAACAGTATTTCCAACCAGATTCACAAGATGAAATCCCTAACCAAACACTCCGAAATTATAAATCACGTATCGCTAAAGTAAGCATCAATTAAAAAATATAACTGTAATTTTGAGATCGGTAGATGCATATATTATCAAATAGACACTACACGAACCAGAATAATATTTAATGAAAATTCAACTAACTTAACATTAGAACGCCCAATGGCACAATTTTAATTCAGTCACATTTCTTTTAGTTCATTATTTTAATTATAAATTACTTAATTAATACTGTTTTGTTTTTGAATGAATGAACTTCATAGTTCAATTTTTAATATTATTTTCAAATATTGCATATTATGTTTCATATATCAAAAAACGAATTAAAAAATATGTTATATTTTGGTCGGGCGATCGATGCTGGTCCATATTCTCACGGACAAATTTTCACAAATACATAATCTCATGGTATATAATATCACATTTTTCAGTAATTATTCAAATATATTTCATATGAATTGTTATACAGTCATCATATTTTTCATAGCCTCTTTTCTGTTTACTAATATCACTATTATCAGAAAGAAGTCTGCATAAGCTAACATTAATATCCTAGTACTCCCAACTTTGCATCTTATTTTCCTCCTTTCTAGCACTGCGTCCAGTCCTACGATATAAAAAAGCGAGCTTCTTTTTCTCTTTAATTTTTCCAATAGTATATGTTATCTATTATTTTTTCTTTTTTCGCTCATATTACTTTCTTTTCTTTCATCTTTCCATTTATGGAATTCCCATATAGAATTTCTATATCCAGCGAGCACTATATCCCAAAAAGAAACCGTACAGGTTATTTAAAACATTAACGTTTTATTTGCTCATAACTATTAAAAATCTGCCTACTTTGAAAAAGATGCTGCGATCTCCCTTCTTCACCGATTTCTAATAATTCTTTTTGTTTAATCATCGGAAATTCATAGAGAAGATTTCTATTAGACGGATTTTCAATTGCATTTTCAGTTTTGAAGGAATCCACCAGTTTATGAAAAAGTGTCAAAAAATCGATTTTTCGTCATTTTTCATGACACGGTCCCCTATTTGAATCAAACTCGAGTTCTGCATGCTACAAATTCTTATTTCATGACCACTAAATCATATGACTCTAGTATTACAAATGTACGCAAAAAATTCTTAAGGTTTCATATATACTTTAAATAGTGATTTCATATTTGTAAATCTTAATGGTTAAAACATCGCGTTTGTAAAAAGTATAACTCGAGTCCGATTTTTAAAAAAATTCAATTTATTTTATTTATTTCTTTTTGAATTTCTTTATGGAATCTCCATATAAAACGTCTGCCAATTTTCTATTTGGAATTTCTATATAGAAATTCTATATTGAAAACCCGTATAAAAAAAGAAACGCGATGAAACTAAAAATTGAGGGCATAACATCCCACTCAACCTTGAAATTTAGTGTGACGTAACAGGACGTAACTGGTGAATCACATGTGAGCCACATGTACGTCATTATCAGTGGATCAGCGTGACTAAATTGTGACTTTGAAATTTAACGTAAATGTGATGTCTAGATGACGTAACATTTATGTAATATTAAAGTCACAAATCAGTCACAATTTTGTCACTTGAAAGTCACAGACGCGTCACCTGTGACATTTCTGTGATGTCACAGATACGTCATATATAAGTCACAGAATTTTTGATATTTCAAAAAAATAATATTATTATTAGTTTTTCATTTTGAAAAATAAACCAACAATTAATATCAGTACAGTAAAGCACCTAAATATTGTTTTTTTTTAATTAATTCACGTTCTTTTAAATTTAAAATTTTTTTGCTGTAACTGAGAATCGAACTCTGGCCTTCTACGTGACAACCAAACACGTTACCCTCGTTTAAAAAAAGTAGAGTTTCAGACTCAAAAATATCGTGCCAGAAACACTCCGAAAAACGCAACCGAAAATTCGGATATATATGCGAAATTTCACAGATGAAATTATTTCTGGTTAAAACATAGAGTTTCTGGCTGAAAAATTGTGCCAGAAATACTCCGAAAATTCGGATATAAATGCGAAATTCCAGATTTGAAATTATTCCTGGTTAAAACATAGAGTTTCTGGCTGAATTATTGCGTTTTAACCAGGAATAATTTCAAATCTGAAATTTCGCATTTATATCCGAATTTTCGGAGTATTTCTGGCACAATTTTTTAGCCAGAAACTCTATGTTTTAACCAGAAATAATTTCATCTGTGAAATTTCGCATATATATCCGAATTTTCGGTTGTGTCTTTCGGAGTGTTTCTGGCACGATTTTTTTGAGTCTGAAACTCTACTTTTTTTAAACGAGGGTACCTCCGCACTATCTCTTCATATGCATAAACGGTATTAACATTTGAATGTCCTCTCACTTTAAAAAGGCATATGTTGTAAAACAATCTTATGTTTGGGATTTGTCTGCAATTAAAGAAGTGGCGCGATCGTAACGTGTTTGGTTATAACGTGGAAGGCCAGAGTTCGATTCTCATTTATGGCGAAAATTTTTAAACTAAAAAAAAGCAAATTAATTCGAAAAAAAGATTTAGGTGCTTTACTGTACTGATATTAATTTTAGAATCTATTTTTCAAAATAAAAAACTAATAATAATATTTTTTTTTTAAATATAAAAAATTCTGTGACTTATATATGACGTATCTGTGACATCATAGTAATGTCACAGGTAACGCGTCTGTGACTTTCAGTTAACAAAATTGTGACTGATTTGTGACTTTAATATGATATAAATGTTACGTCACCTAGACATCACATTTACGTCAAATTTCAAAGTCACAATTTAGTCACGCTGAACCACTGATAATGACGTACATGTGACTCACCTATGACTAACAGGTGACTCACATTTGATTCACCTGTTACGCCACTGTTTACTTCACATTAAATTTCAAGGTTGAGTGGGATATTTCCCTCAAAAGTTGACTTTCAAGTACCCTTATTTTTAGTCACTATATTGCTTGATGATTTATCTTGACTAAATTCGAATTATAACCAAACCTTTTTTGTAGGAATGCAAAACATTTCTGCTAATAGTTTTACATAATGTTTGTGATTCAGCGTTAAATAAACAGTAATGCTAAAATATAAATGATAATTGTCTTAATCATTACATGGACAGGTTCATTAAACGAAAAGATCCCGGAATTTTACTTATTTATATGAATTATAGTCTTTATACATAAATTATAGTCTATATTTACATTATATTTTTTCCGGATATTTTGTTCTGTGAGTTTTTGTATTCGTGATATTTTGATCTGTGAGATTTTGTTCGTGAGATTTTGTTCTTGAGATTTTGTATCGTGATATTTCGTACCCATACCATTTTATAAAATAATATTCAAAATAAAATTTTTAAATATTAAGTATATATAAGTAAGAAATCCCTAATAGCCAGATTTTTTGTAAACTACTAGTATATCATTTATATAAAGTTTACATACAAACTACACCAAATTAATCATATTATAGAAATTAAAAAAAACATTTTTAACTTACAAATTCAGAAATAAAGAAAAACTAATATGCATATAGAAAAACAATGAAATTTTATGTAAAAATGTATGTAAAATTTACGTAAATTATATGTGAACAGGTTTTGTAAACGATTTATGTAAATTTTGCAGAACAATTAGGAATAGTCTTTATTTAAATCCTTTACAGAGCTGCCTGGCTACCAGAGATTATAGGTATCAAGTTTAGACTATATTTGTTTTGCACCAATTTGTGAATATCGAAATACATTAACTGCCCAGTAACTGGTAGTGTATCCACTATCGAAACTGTCAGATTCCGTATAAAATACATATTGCTTAATGTAGTTCAAGTACGGAATTTGTCAATCCAATGCTCCTATACCATTTGAGTTACCGAATGCAAAAGTCATTTACGAAAACACTTTGATCAAATTATTCGTTATGTAATATTTAATCTTATATTGTCTACTTTATGACACTTGCAGCACATAATATATTTTATAATTATTAAACAAAAATTTACTGCACAAAGAAAAAAAAACAGAATATCTGATCTATGCCCGTGTATTAGTTTACGCTTAAATCCGAATAGGATACAAATATCTATCCGTAAGTATACGTATTTTTCTAGCATAATTAGCAGTAAAAGAATATTAGAAATTTTAATTTATTCGTATTATTTATATATATATAATAAATTATTATTCTGTATATATTACATATTACGAATCTTATGCTAAAATTTGAAAATTTTTGATAAAAAATGGTTAATCCAAAATGGCAAAAATTCAATATATACCTCAATTTCATATATTCTTATACGAATAATTACACTCGAAAAATGCATATACTTACGGATAGATATCTGTATCCTATTAGTAACTTTAATTCGCTTTATGCGGAATTTTACATGTAAAAATTATGCTCTTTTCCATTAAATAACGTCTAGTGATATGGCCTTCGACTTCAATTTCCGATTATGAGATATCATTTTCCGCAAATCCCTATGGAGTTATACCCTCATAAGAGGACTTCCATAAAGGACGTCCGCCTCCTAGTGGGAGGGAGGTGTTTCCGATTTGTGACCATATTGAACAATGGAGAGAGGGGTGTATAAAATTATGTGACTGTCCACTTTTTTTAAATTTAATTTAACACCAATTTTAATATTAAATAATTTTTCATTCTATAAACGTTTTATTTTTACAACTATTAATTTAATAATTAGTAATTGTACTATAGTAATAATATTATAGTATGATTCAAAATATAATAATGACTGCTAAATGTCTTTAGTTCATTGCTTATACGTTTTTTTGACGAACTGTTTGTGAACTGAACAATAACTCCCCTGTCATAACATCTCTGTCAGATTGGTTGATCAGTCCATGGTCTAACGAAAAATAATACTATCACTATATTGTCATGTTTATTAATTCATTCATATAAATTAGAATAATTTGATAAAACTAATAATTCGATAATACTGTATAGTGTTTATTAATTATTCCAAAAAAAATCTTTAAGGGGGAGTGTTTGATTTGTGACACCTAATGTCCCTCACCATGGGGGGTATTGCATTTTGTAACAATTTTTGACCAACCGTGGGGAGCGGATAGAAAACTCTTTAAAAATCGGACGTCCTTTATGGAAGACCTCTAAGGAGAGGGGCTTTTGAGAGCTAAAAAATTAAAAACTTTAATTGTTAGCATGAAATTAAAAAGCACAAAAAATTACAAATCTGAGCTGAGATTCTTAAATTTTTAATTTTTAAGTATTAATATTTATATTATAATCTTAATGCGCATTTGTCATCGTTGCTGAAGTGGACGCTGAAATGTATATGCGGAGGACTTTACAACAAAAATAAAAAAAAGTTGCATTTTGGTTGTAGTACAGCAGTACTCATTGCTACATATGCTCTTTTGCTAAACAAGGACTTAATTTTTATAGTAATGTTATGGGAATCTTACGCATCTTACGTAAATATTATAAAGTGAGGATATAGGGATATTGTAGGAGCGTTATTGAAGAGTTATAAAAGTGTTATAAAATGGTTGTATTATGAAAATGTCGATAATGACAAGTTTCTGGTAATTTTAGCAGAAATGTTATGGGAATACATAAGATTGAGACTATGGTGTAGGCATATTATTAAAATGTTACTGGAATGCTATAAAAAAGTCATAGAAGCTCTATGGGTATATTATGATAAATTCTGAAATAATAGACTTAGGATCGAACATTGCAAACTTTGATATTGAAGATTTGCGCCGTGGCATTTATTAACCCTCTCATTCTGCGAGGTTCCCCCACCAATAGAATTGGCAGTGCAAAGAGTGTTGCTTCGTGCCTTCGCAGAATTAGAGGGTTAACTTTAGAGGACGGGATCATAGTTTAATTACTTTTTCAAATTTAGTGCTAGGACTTTAGTACCATCATATATTTGTATGCCGAAAAAGATAGCGCCATTGCCGGACCACTACCCTCGTTTAAAAAACATAGAGTTTCAGAATAAAAAAAATTGAGGCCGAAAAACTATGAAAAATGCAACCGAAAATTCACATATAAATGAGAAATTTCACAGATAAATCATATTAGTATTTCTGATTAATAGAATGTAGAGTTTCATAATAGAAAAATTGAAGTCGAAATACTAAGAAAAATGTTGATTGCATTTTTAGATTATCAGAAATACTAATAGATTTTCAGAAATACTAATATGATTTGTCTGTGAAATTTCCCATTCATATGTGTATTGTCGGTTGCATTTTTCATAGTATTTCGGCCTCATTTTTTTTTTATTCTGAAACTCTATTCTAAAACTTTAAAGGAGTGGTCTCCCCTCCGGAATAAAATATGACTTATGACTCCCATTTATAATTTATATATTCAAATAAGTATCCACGGTCATTATAATACCATTTTATACGTAGCTGATGCTTATTAAGAAATCATGAAAATAGCTAAAAGCCACTAAAGTGGTCTACTGTCCTCTGAAGGTTAATATTAAATTCTAAACAGTTTTCAAATAATTTCCGGTCAAACTTTGATATAATCTTCAATAAGACATAACTAACAAACAATATTTAACAGTTTTTTGTTTTCCTTTTTCAAATTTGAAAGTAAGAATTGGCCGATCACACATTATTTCGTCGTAAACGCCCCTATAAAAAAAAAAAAAAAAAATGAAAACATGACATTAACTCAAAGGGTTAATGTCATGTTAACAAGTACAGTTTTCAATTTTTTAGCTCTCAAAAACTCCCTTTTTATGGGGCTGTAACGCCACAGGGATTTGAGGAAAATAATTTTCCATGATCAAAAATTGAAGTTAAAGGTCATATATCTAAACGTTTTTTTTTTCAGATTTAATTTAAGCTCAAAAATTGCCAATTTGAATACCTAGATCAAATGTTCCGTTTTTTACGTAGTGTATACAATGTTTCAAAATTAAATAATGGTAAAAATGTGCACTTACGATGCATATATTGTGAAAATTATTTTTCAGTCGTGGCAGCGGACGAAAGTTGAACTAACCTGAGCTCTTGTGCCGAAAGCTGTCGCTTTCGGCACTCGACCTAGGTTAGTTCAACTTTCAGCACGCTGCCCGTTAAATAAATAGAAATAGAAAAAAATAGAAACTGAAAAATTTGAATTGCCTTTTTTAAAAAAAGCAATAAGATTGAAATCTTTTGAATTGAATTTAATTTCCTTATATTTCTTTAATGATAAACGCAATTTCTTATTTCTTGTAGGCAATTGGTAATAAAATTTTGCAATTGACTGCAATTGACTTTTATTTCTTCTATTTCTGTTAGTAAATAAAGAAATGTTTTACTCATATATGTCTATTGCCAAAATGAGAGTGGAAAAGTCATTTAAAGGTAATAGAAAGAAATTGAAAATGCTATTTCCACTTTTTTACGGGGTGCCTACGACTGAAAAACATCGTTGTGGCCTCGGGCGCCGGTGGCGCCCTCGGACAAAATATACTATTTCAGTCGTGGCAGGGGACAAAAGTATAACTAACCTTGGCCTCGGGCCGAAAGCACTAGTTTTCGGCCTAGGTAAGTTCCACTTTCGACAACGCTACTCACGACTGAAAAATAACTCAAACTTAAATTTACTATTATTGTTTTATTTTGTAATTTTTATAATAATATTTTAACTCTGGTATCACTATTAACCCAATTTTCTATGTATATGAATTAGGGGCCTGTACCGATATATACCGGAACCGTTATTTTATCTTGGATCGGAATCGGTACCGTATCCAAATTTTTAAAATGAAAAAAAAAAAAATAGAACCGGAACCGGAACCGAAAAAAATTTCGGTACGGTTTCTCGGTATTTCTCGATTTTTAGATTACATGTTATCTCATCCCTCGCGTTACTTATAGTGTAATTGTTTTCACGTCAGTAGAAATATCATCCTACGTAAACAATCCAGAAACTAAATGATTTATGACAAAAATGAAATATATTTTACTATTGTGCATAAACATTAAAATTTTTGTCTTATCTACAGTTATTGAAAATGTTCTTAAAGTAAAAAAATTAATCGTAAACAAATTTTCTTTAGCGACGAGTTTATTTTGTGTGTTTCTATAAATTAACAGATTATAATGAACAGTGACAATAGCATATGTCGGACATATTGACACAAGAGACAAAAGATATATCAATACAATAACACGAAAATCACCTACAAATGATTCGAAGCGTTGTACATATAATCGATTAATAAAATATGAGCAGAGGGAAAAGTAATAAAGTTCACGATCATTTTACTTATGTCAAAAATGATGGAACTTCAAAATGTAAATTTTGTAAATGTGAAATAATGGTATTTGTAATGTTTTAATTTTTTAAACAAAAAGTGTAATATAAAACATCTAAAAGTAATATAATAACCCCGTTTCTTTTTTTATATGGAATTTCCATATGGAATTTTCCTTCAAAAAATGAATAAAATAAATTGCATTTTTTGAAGAATCAAACTTAAGTTTCACATACTGCAAGTTCAATGTCATAACCACTAAGCCATACGACATCTATGAATACAAGTATATATATAATTTAAATAGTGATTTCACACTTGTATATTTAACCCTTAACCCTGGTTGGCGGTCTGTGGGACCGCTAACAAATTTTTACAATCTATTTTATTATCAATTTATTATTTATTTTATTAAAAATGAAATCATTTTTATGGTTCTCCGAATCATGTAGAAGAATTTTTACCTCTTTAATTCCACTTTTGTAAGCTCTTGAAGTGCGAAAATAAATTTTTTCAGCAGTCCCACAAAACAGGTTCCAGGGTTAAGGGTTAAATATCAGATGGCCTAATGGGTGTAAAACAACGGATTTGTAAAAAGTGAAACTCGAGTTCGATTCTTCAAAAAATCCAATTTATTTTATTTATTTTTTGAAGAAAAATTCCATATGGAAATTACATATAAAAAAAAAGGAAACTTTTTTTAAGATGAAGAAGAATTGTAAGAGAAAACACTTCAATAATTATTAGTGTAAAATATTGGAATATACAAATTGTGATGTAAATTATAAAAATTTATATTCAATTATATATAATATTATAATATATAAATTATGTTAACAATGTAACGTTTCGAAAATTTTAATATTCATCTTCAGACTAAAACAAATTATTTGCTAGTTACATTTTCAAGTGTACAAAAATAAATAAATACGAAACGTTACAATTTTAACATTATTTATGACACCTATTACTCAATAAAAATAAAAAGAGAAAAACATACACAATATAAACAGCTCTATGCTAAAAATTTAAAAAAAAACTATACTTACTTTAATTTCTTTTTTTTTTTAAATGTGTACAAATTTTATTATAATATGTTTACCAGTCTGAATTTATGAGTATTATTGTTTATATGAATGTTTATATTTAATTAAACCTTAATAAATTTACAAAATAAATTTATTAAGGTTTAAGGTTTTTTGTGAAGATTGTCCATCGTTTACATTATTTTCTTTGTTTACACTTTTAAATATCTCTTTTTTGCTGGCATTATTTCTTACCAAAAAAATAACTAAATAAAAAACGAAGCTTAATTATCTAATAATTATTGAAAAATTATAAATATAAACTGTTTAATTCTTACGTTTTATGAATCACAGTACGTTAGTATTAAAGATAAATATAACCCTACTTTGTTTATGTCAAATATGAGTTGGGTACACCACAACCGCTTTAAACAAAATACGTTCCTGCAAATAGGTCACGTGATCTACAAACACATTCTCATATTTAAACGCTGTTTTTCTATTGGTCAGCACTTACATAATTAACGATTCGAGACTTTAGACCTTTAAAGAGTTAAAACTGGTACGTTCATAAAAAAGTATTGAAAATCTCAAAGCAGAATTAAATTTTATATAATATTCAATGTTGAATGAGTAACATCGATTTGATTGTTGGATCAATGGTATTTCTTCTCCCCGTGTATATCAATCTGTATTTAATTTTCAAAAATATAATACATTTAAATGAACAAACACTAGGGGACAGTCAAGTGAAATTTCAACTATCCTTAAATAGAATCGAATTAGATTGCTATTTTAGGACAATTAGTATCACTGTGAATGTGTTTAAGTGATGTAAGTCGTCCCCTCTGGAGGCCCCCCTTTCAAAATATTGAAAGGGGGGCCTCCCCATTTATGATTTAAATAACAGAAATCAGAGCTCGATATTGTTTTCTAAAGCAGTCTAGATTTTGTCCCGAAACATTTTTTTGTAAATTATATATACCGACTTAATTATGGCGACAAAAAAAATGTTTCGGATGAACGTATTTTATGGATAACCACAAATACTCCCACCACCGATTGATATTTAAATAATTAATTCCCTTGTTGGAATTTCTTATGAAAAAGTTCCTTCTTTCCAACTAACAACTTTTTATATGGGAGATTTTACTAATAACCGGAACTTAATTTTATTATAGTCGTGTGTTCTGGAACCCATATTTCATTTCGGTACAGGTCCCTGATATGAATACATATAAATAATATTTATTAGAATAACATTTCAATTGATTTTTGCACCTAGGATCAATCTTTGAACCGCCAAACAGAATATATCTATGATAGTATACCATCAAGTGAGAGTCTATACGAAGCGGAAAGAAGTGAAACTAGCACAACAGAATTTCAAACGGTAGCGGATACCGAGATGATAAATTCTCTGATTAACAGCCAATCAGTGGATGATGTACTTCAAAATAGCGAAAATGTTTCATCTTCAAGCAATATTAGATCAATTCAGGAAACATATATTTTAGAGAGACAAAAAGCTCTTCGACTTATTTCACTAGTGAGAAAATTATTTAAATATTTATATCAATATGTAAAGTCAGTCCTGTTTCAATGATATACACAAATAATCGTTTCGAGAAACAATAAAATCTTATAAATAAACTTTTTTCTTACACGTGCGGTAAAAGTGCCTACTTTTCCCACTTCCATCAGTTGGAAAAGTGAGTCTTTTTCCAACCGAAGACAGTGGGAAAAGTAGGCACTTTTACCGCTACTTATAAGAAAAAGTATCGTACTTCACATGTAGAAAAAGTAGCGACTCTTCAAACTCGTATGTGATTGGTCACGAGCGAAGCTCGTGACCAATCACACACTCGTTGGAAAAATCGTTACTTTTCCCACTTGTAAAGTAATATACTATTGCAGTTAACTTAAAAATTAAATTTTAAATTCAATCGTAATATTTCGAAATTTTTAAAATAGTACATTTCTTAACTAGGGCGCTTGCACGCGTGTTGTTAACGGTACTTTTCATAACGAATACCCGTGCAGTAAAGTGCCCATTACGCACTAGTGTGGTAAAAGTTACATTACAGCATGAGTGACGTGGTCACGAGTGTATGTAAAGTAACTTTTCTTAATATGTGCACGCAAAGGACTGTTTTGCCGACCTATTTAGAGTGCACAAAGTAGCACTTTACTGCACTAGTGCATCAAAGTAATGATCTCACGTGCATTAAAGTGTTACTTTGAGCACTCGTGCAGCAAAGTACTACTTTGTGTACTCTAAATAGTTCGGTTAAAATAGTCCTGTACGTGCACTTGTTAAGAAAAATAGCGTACGCAACGAGTGATTGCCGCACTCGCTTCGCTCGTGCTGCAAATTTCACACTCGTTGCAATCGCCAACTTACCGCACTTGTTGCGTAATCTACTAATACAATGTCATGCCTCTGGTTCCCTTTGCTGAGGCAGAAAAAAAAAGCTTTATAACTATTTAAATTATGAAATAGCTATCATACTATACCTAAAAAATTTTAGTAAAATTTGTCCAACTTATATATATTCATATTCATAATAATAACTGAACAAGTTGTTGACACATTATGACGAAATTTTTTTAAATTACTTCTTGTAGAAAATTATTATAAAAAAAATAATTTTCTGAAAATCAAGATTTTCAGACAAAATCTAAAATTTTCTCTGAATTGGAGGGATGAGTAGACCCTTTTGTTCATGGCATGCTGAATTTTGTTCACTTAGAAAAAGTTCGAAGTTGACTACAAAACAATTTTATTTTGTTATCAAATATAATCCAGACAATTATCTAAAGTGATTGATTTATCAAATGTCTGGATTGATTTTCATAATCAAAAAGAGTTGAGAAATTAATTAGTAACTTCCCGCGTATTTGTAAACAAATTCATTGTAAAAAATCGTCTTAAGATATTGTACTTACGGATTTTGCTCATTGAAAATTTCGTTTAATTTTAAATTAATCGGTGTTGGTTGAAATTGATCTAAAAGAAAAGATAACTGAAAATTAGTTTTTGAAAGAATTTATAAAAATATAAAACATAACAAAAAATTATAAATACGAAAAAATTCTTACATTGTGCGGAAATGAAATGAATAAAACTTAATATTATTAGAGTCCACAACATCTTGAAAAAGTTTTTCTGGAAAAGTAAAATACAATTTTCAAAAGTCTTTCCATATCTCGTACCCGTGCGGTAAAGTGCAATTACCGCATTTGAGTGTATGTAAAGTAAAGTTACTTTACATACACTCGTGACTACGTCACTCGAGTTGTAATGTAACTTTTGCAGCACTAGTGCGGTAATGGGCACTTTACTGCACGGGGACTCGTTATGAAAAATACCGTTAACAACACGTTAAGAGATGTACTATTTATTTAAAATGTGTTTTTGTTCATCCAACATTTGTATTTGTGTCTGAAGTGTAGGTGTACAAAAAACTACATGTCTTGTTTTTATAGTGTGTCACTGAAATATATCTTCTTGACTCTGTATCCTGATATTCGTGTCCATCTTATGTGCCAACGATAGGTGTAGGATCAGTTCTTTGCCGACTAAAAATAGTACATTATAGGACTAGAGGACAAACAAGATGGTTTTATTGTCCTCTAGTTCCACCTTTGTCCGCATGGGAGGTACGAAAAATCGATTTATTTACTCTAAGTTCATTATTGATGAGTCTCTTTCGAATATATCTCGATCAAGTATGTTTTTTTTTATTTTTATAATAGTATATTATGCACCAAAGGAGTAAAGTGAAGCTTTACTCCCCGAGGTGCAACGATATTTTTCGTCACAAGTGAACTTAGAATCGTGTTTTATAC
>JABFOU010000003.1:0-34297 GCA_022817745.1 Scelioninae gen. 1 sp. ZL-2020 | reverse complement strand
TTTTTCCCCATGAACCATCAGCGACGATCTCAATGTAAGGAATACCATTAATTACGTGACCTTTTTCTATAGCTAATCTTTTTTCTTCGTCAGCTGCTTTTTTCATGCATTCAAAAGCTGCATTGGTGAAATTTTCGATAACTTCTTCTCGATACTTGTTATATGAATTAGTAACCATGCAAGGTATGTTCATTGAAGCTAATAATTCTTCTAATTGGTAATGACCAATACCTACTGTAATAGTGCCAGCAACTGCGGCTTTATTTATATTTAAAATGTCGTCTGATTTTGGTTCAGACCAGATGCTACATTTATATTCACATCTTTGACATTGAAAAGACATTTGTGTCATTAATCCACTGTTATAAGTGCTTATGAGTTTCCAGTCTTTGAACTGGCACCCAACACCTAAACTGTGGTTGTCGAAAGTTCTGTGAATTTCAGAAATTACAAAACCAATATCGACAATTCGACGACCTTCAGGAAATTTATCCTGAATGCTTAGCGGATCAAAAAGACCGTCAGCATCTATTATAAGGTCGTCTGAATCAAATGTATTAATATTTGAATTAAACGTACCTTCTACACTTTCGCTATCACTGCAATGGTTTGCAAGTTCCAATTCATTAACTGGAGGATGTGAATTTTCTTGAAAGTATGTAGTATCATGCGAGTCAACCAAAGGTAATTGTTGTGAAGATACATTTGCTTCGTTACAAGATATCATCGTAGATTCTACGCAGCTACTAATAGTTTCATCACACGAAATTATTTGCTGTTTTGTAAGTGGCTTTCTAAAAAGAAAAGTGTAAAATAATAATTATAAAACTATTTTTCATAATGAATTTCAGTGCAGAAAGTGATTACTTTCTATACGAGCTACAAAGTCACAAGCTACTATCGCAACTCGTGACAAAAGTAAACACTTTCTATACAAACACAATTATGAAATAATATATTTATAATTGAACGAAAATGACGAAATTTGAGAAAACGATTTTCTTGTATTCTTCAATGCTTATTAGTTTCTTGTTTAATCTGACACCCTTGTAAAAAAATATATCTAAATAATCGTATGGAAAAAGTTGAAAACAGTATTTGGAGATTGCTGAAAAAAATTCTGAAAATTTCGACAATTTTCAGAGTTTTTAATTACGTTTGAAAATCTGTGGAAAAGTCTGAAGTTGTAAATAATTACTGAAATTTTGTATTTAAAATTCTAAATTATACTATTTCATACATGAAGTCATTCGGTCGAATGACGTGCCAAGAGTTTCGCAGAACACGGCAGGTCGATGACTTATTATCTTCTCCCCTTTGAATTTGAACCTCAAAATTTATAATATTACAATAGTACAACTTTTTCATTTTTTTCTCTTTTTCAATTTTAGATTTTTTTTAGAAATTTGCTAACATTAGTTTTTCACCTTTCTATACGTTAATTTTTACAATAATCTGTAAAAATCGGCACATTTTCAGTGGTTTTCAGACGTTTTCTCAGAAATTTCTCAGACAACTTTTGCAACAAATTTCAGGCGTTTGTCAATGTTATTTTTTAGAAGAGCGTAAATTTATTTCTGAATCTCAATTTAAAAATCATTTATTTTCAATATTTTTAACATAGTGCCATAATTTGAATATATGTAGGCCTGTAAAAAGTTCGAACAGTTCATGAACAGTTCGAACTGTTCAGAAGTTCGAACTGTTCGAACATTTCACAAAGTATAACATTTTTTACTTTCTTTCTTTGAGATTTTCTAAAAATAATGTATAAAAATATAATTTTTTGTTTTTTCTTTTAAATTTTTTAAATATTTTTCTTTTTTTCAACATAAATCCGAAAGTGATCGCGCTATTAATCATTTCTTCACCAATTTCAGTTTTTTCGCATTTTTCATTAAATTTTTTTATGAAATATACAGTCTGTTTAGTAAGAGCGTGTTTGGAGTTTCTGTAAAAAAACGTACCCTTCTAGAAAAATATCGCTGAAAAAACGTCTGAAAATTGCTGAAAAAAATGTCTGAAAAATTGCTGAAAATACGTCTGAAAATCACTGAAAATGTGCCAATTTTAACAGATTTTCAGATTTTTCAATTATGTATGAAAATCTCTGAAAAAGTCTAAAAATAAAAATGATTGAAATTTTTTTTTAAAAATGCTAAATTCTACTATATTATGCATATAGTTACGAAAATACTATTTTTTCAATTTTTTTCTATGTTTTTCAATGTCAGACTTTTTCAGAGATTTTCATACATAATTAAAAACTCTGAAAATCTGTTAAAATTGGCACATTTTCAGTGTTTTTCCGACGTTTTTTCAGCAATTTTTCAGACATTTTTTTCAGCATTTTTCAGACGTTTTTTCAGCGATATTTTTCCACTAGGGTAATTAAAAGTAAAAAAATAGTATATTACTGCCGAGGGCGCCACTGCGCCCGAGGCTTGTACGATGGTTTTCGTGCCGTGGGTAGTGGGACGAAAGTGGAAACTTTCGGTTCGAGGTGACGAAAGCGCCAGCTTTCGTCCCGAGAAACCGATAGTTCCGCTTTTGTCCGCTGCCCCAGGCATGAAAACGTAATTTTTGTATTGTGCATATTCTGTATTAAAATGCTTTTATGTTAATATGGAGCCCAGTCACCCCCAGCGTCTATAACTTACAAGCATCTTGGAGGCATACCTTTTACCAATTTTTAGCGTATTTCATCGAGAAAGACCGCCAAATGCGGCTAATTTCTCTAGACAGTCGTTAAATGGTAAATGTAGGCCTTCCACGAAGTTTCCGCTTCATTGAACTGCATTTGATTCAAAAATTGAATTGAATTCCGATTCAAATTTTCATTCGCCTAACTGAAGAGCGCAGTAAAGTTTTTTCAGTCAACAAATGTTTTTTGATTAAAAAACACGATTTTCACACAAAATTTTGGCACCTAACGTCTTAGTAACTGAAAAGCATTTTACCTGACAGTGCCTTCTACAATATAAGTAGAAAAAAATTAGTGCTTTAGATTATTGGTTGTTAGATATGTCGAACACGCTTTTACTAAATATATTTTACTAATATATTTTAGAGTAATGTAAATTTATATTTTAAACTATGAAATATGATTTTAAATCTCAAATATAATTTTTGTAATATATTAATTTTATTATCATTAAAATTTTTGGTTGGGCTGAGACCTTATTCTGTAAGTAATTAAATCGAGTTTAACAAATCTCTGAACATATCTTAATATACACATTAGGGTGTCCCAAAAAAACTAAAATTTCGAATTTCAAGCTGTTCTTTTAGTATGTGTTAAAGGGCATCAAAACTTGAACTTTGATGCCGAATATAAAGCTGATTTTATTAATATTTAGTGGTGGCGGAAATCAAAAATATGTGTTTCTTCTTTAAATTTCATCTCTATATGAGTTTGTATGCGAATATTTACATAAGTTTTATAATCAGTTAACTTAAGAAAGCTATAAATTACTATATTTTATCATGCAATCAAATATTATACAAATATTTTTCATAAACTATACATTTTACAAAGGTGCTCAGAGAGACGATTTACGAAATTTAAAAAACAATGTGTTTTTTTAATATGTTGTTATATTAAATAACGTAGTTGTATGTATTAAAATATCAAATAATATATTCTAGAAGAAGTATTAATATCAACAATTATAATTCGATCCCATTTTTTAGACATAATTGTCTTTCGGCCTAAGTGTTTTGAACTGTAATTTTTGCATTTTTTAAGACTAATATTGTTTTTGATAGTTTTTGAAACATGTATCATAATTGTTCAAATTTCAACATAATATTGTACAATTGTAATAAATATTTAATGCCCATTATATTGAAATTATACAGCATGTATAGTTTATATGCCAGAACAGTTTAATAAAATGAAAAAAATATATGTAGTAGGGTGTATCGAAAAAAAAATTTTTTGCTCATTACCCCTTAAAATCAAAATTTTAGTTGAAGAAACATGAAACGATTTTTAATTAATTTCTAGAGGGCGCATCGAACGCTCAAAAATACCATTTTTGCTATTTTTTTATATTTTCAGTTATTAAATTTAAAATTATCAATGAAATCCCCTAGAATTCACTATTTTTTACAGTTTTTAGTTTTTTTTGTATTTTATTGCCAGAAACTACGAAATCTTACGTCAAAATTGTCCTATTAATTTTTTGATGCTCTCTAACACATACTAAAAGAACAGCTTGGAATTCGAAACTTCAGTTTTTTTGGGACACCCTAATATACACCGATTATCCACTAATTATCCACATCTCTTTAATATCTACTTATTTTCCACTGAAAATCCACCAACATATTACGTGGATATTAGAATTGTATGTGTTGTTTGAGATTGTACAAATAAAGACAACTGAAAATACTATCATTTGTGAAAAAGTTCGAACTGTTCGAACTTTTGAACTGTTCGAACATATTTGAACATGTTCGAACTTTTTTCAAAAAATGTTCGAACTTTTTTCAAAAAATGTTCGAACTGTTCGAACCCGGTTCATTTACAGGCCTAAATATATGTACAAAAAAAGAAACATCGGTGGACAATGTTATAGTACATTGCTGAGTAATGTGCTGAATTAATTTTTGAGTTATACAACACTGAGTGATGTATTCACATTACCGTACGATTTACTAAAATTGTTGAATGAGATTGAGAAATCACCCAACAATATAAATTAAAATAAAATTGTTGACACATTGCTCAACAAAGTTTTTTTTTCGTTTATCAAATATCCTTCGGGGGAATTGAAAATGTAATAACTGTTAAATCGACGCCTACAATGAATAACAGGACGGTTCAGATTGTAGTAAAAAACTGGGACAATTCAAATTGTAGCAGAAAAAAAAGAGTTCAACTTGTAGCTGAAAAAAGGACACTTTAAGTTGGAATAAAAAAAAACAGTACAGTTCGAGCAAAACTTAACCATTGAACTCAACCATTAAAACTTATTAAACTATAATTTCACTATCTAAAAATTAAAATTAATTAACTTATTTGATTAATTATTAATTAATTAAAAAAGAATGATTAATATTGTTACAATTTTTAAATATCTCTAAATTCTTAAAATGTTAGAGGTTTTATACATTTTTAATTTTCATTATACCTCAAAAACACGCAAAAAATCTTAGCATTTTTAAGATATTTTCCAAAGAAAAACATTGGAATTATTATGAAGTTTAATATTTATTATATAGTTATTATTTTTCATATATATTTGCAAATGAATTATACAAAAATATCTGTTTAATTTGCCAGAAATATTAATATTGTGAAATTTTTATGTATATTTCTATATATCGATTTAGATATTTGATATTTTTGGCGTTATAATAGTGAGATTTGCGCATGAACGTTTTTTTAAACTAATAAAATTTGAATGATTTGAAAATATATTATGGATACAAAGTTAATATAAAATATTAAATTTTGAAAATATCATGATTTGGGGTTAGCTTTGCGCCTGTCAGGCGCTACGTGACTAATCAGTAATTAGGGGTTAAATATTTAAATTTTTATTAGAAAATTTCATTGGGAAAGACTTCAGCATTTGAAAACTGATTCATCTTTTTAGCTATTTTCTTGAGGCATTTTTTGAGCTATTTTCTTCTCGGGACGAAAGCTGGCGCTTTCGTCACCTCGAACCGTAAGTTTCCACTTTCGTCCCGCTACCCACGACATGAAAACCATCGTACAAGCCTCGGATGCAGTGGCGCCCTCGGCAGTAATATACTATTTCAACCCTAAGTGCGGAAAAAATTAGAACTAGAGTGATCCCGAACCACAGTGGTTTTTAATCACTGTATAGTTCAACTTTTTTTCCGTTATTCTCGATTAATTTTAGCCGAGAATAGCGTTTAATACTATTTTGTCCAAAAAATAAAAAAAAAAAAAATCTTAAGATGTAATTGAAAAAAGGAAGATCTTAAAACATGTCGACAAATTCTATATACAATTTGTTCTTTTTCACAACAAATTGTTATGTTACTGTTATGTTTTTGAACAGAGAGTACGGTAGAAACCTTTTCTTTTTTTCGGAGGATACAAAAGATGGTTACTTTGTCCTTTAGTTCCACTTTCGTCTAACGTTTATACTTGGGGTATATCGAAATGAATAACAACAAAAATATATTATACATGGTTGCAAATAAACAGAAATTTAATGTTATACGTATAGAAAAAGACTTTTTTTTCAACTTACCGTCTTGATTTTTTTTTGAAACGAGAATATCCTCCTTTAGAAGGAAATCGTTTACTTTGGACATCAAAATGGCCCATTTTATTATTAATTAAAATTATTTCAAAATATATATATATATATATATATATATATATATATATATATATATATATATATATATTACTTGTACAATCCGTACAAAGAGTATTTTACGCTTATTATGTTGAATGCAAACAATTTACAATCGTTTTATCACTTGTGAGTGTCAGAATGTATATCATTTAAACTCATAACACCTGTTATTATGAATAATAACAAATAGTTGAGCGAAGTGATATTTAAATATTATAATCAGTGGTACCAATAGTAATAATAGAAAACATATTTTGAAAAATTTATTTTAAATTTTCAGTTGAGTATACATTTTATATGTGTATTACAAAAATGATTCATAATAGAAAAATAATTTTAAAAAATAATATACTATAAATTAATTATACTGTACGAAAGTTGAACATTTCAAATTTCTCGCCATTTTTCGCACACAAAACAAGAAGAAACATGTGACAAACCGTTGCACTCTAAAATTAGATAAATGAAAGGACAGTCACTACGATTTTATAACACGAGTTGTTTTTACTACGTTCAAAGTGGATTTTGTTTATCATTTTGACAGATAAGTGAATATTATATTAGAACGTGATTTATTTAGTTTCCTGGCGTACAGCGAATAAGTGTATCACTTTTAGCCATTAAAGTAAAAAAATCGTGCTTTATTTTCACTGTTTGAAAAAAAAACACATTTTTCTAAAATAAGAAAAAATGTGATTGTTTATAATTTTGAAGCAAGTAGAGTATGGATTCTAGAAATACAGTGAGTAAATTATTAATATACTTATTCAATAAAAAATACAAAATTTGCATTTTAAATTTAAGAAAATTCGCAATGTGTAGATCGTAATTATGAGTAAACAAAATTTATTTTTAAAAAATAGTTAAAAAGATTTGTAAATTTAATATATAATGCTTAAAAAATTGAAACATTTGGACAATTTTTGCAGAAATTGTTTTGAAATTTATAAATCGTAAATAACATTATTTATTTGCTATGGAATAACCTACTAAGTCTTTATATAATCTATATTAATTATATAGAATATTTAATAACAAAATAAAATTTGTGTAACAGGGGACTGGATATAGATGGAATAAGAGAGGAATAAATCGGAAAGAAGCAAGAATTTCGTAGGTCCTATATAAGAAAATCCTCATCAGAAAAAAATGAAGTTATAAACGTAAGTAAAATAATGCTATATGAAAATTATTTTAATTATTATTAGTTTTTTTTGTGTATTTTTGTTACATTTATTAATTTAACATTTGTAAAATAATGCATAAATATTCTATTTTTAAAAATTGTATATTTATATTTTTTTCTAATTGTTGTCTAATCTTAATTTAAACATTTATAATGCATATATAACTTAATATAACAAAACTATCTGTGTTTCAGCTGGATTGTGTAATTTAGTATCTTTCCTTAAATGGACAGATAATTAATATAATTATAAACAGTGATTATATATATATATGTATAAGATATAATTATGATTTCATTGAATGACGAAGTTTTCATTTTTAACATAAGTGAAAATAATGGTTTTATTATTTAAATTTCTGTTTTTATTAAATTGACTTTTATATTTATATTTAATTATATTGACTTTAAATAATTCAATAATAAAATTAGACAATTTTATGTATAGTATTTAATATTTAAATTGAAAGTTATTAAGCAAAATTTGTTTTCCTGTGTATTACTTTCAACGTATATTTTTAATTGTTTACCTTTTTATTATTATATAATATCTTATTACAGCATAATAATTGATTATATTTCGGAGTTTTTCAGACTTTCCTTTATACTTTAATTGGAACTGGCGTCAAATCTAATGGAAGAGAATCACGTTGGCGAAAAAGTACCACCACAAATCCAATAGCTGCGTATTTTAAGACAGTGAATTCCTAGTACCCGAAGATTATTGTGACTCTCGTGTTTTTGCCGTATTGAAAATCATGTTCTTCAGTTTTCGCACAGGTATTTTTTACTATTTACTTAGAAATTCCGCTAACAAGTAACACTACCCAAGTGTCAATCTCAGATTTGGCTGAAAGTTTGTACAAATTAAGATTTTATATGTAGAAATTGAAAGTCGTTGTCCATTTCGGCTTAAATTATAGTTAAATATGTACTTTCAGATTTTTTCGTCTTGAATTTGAGCTATAATTGGTTATATGGTACATAACCAATGTACAAAAGACAAAACTTCTCTTTCACACGAAAACAGTGTCGAAAGTAAGGTTGAAATTTCAATGGAAAAAAATGATGTTTCAAACGGTGAGCTGGATATTGAAATCATCGAGACTATTATACCTAATAATGTCGCACAGAACAATTCTATAAAAGGGAATTCTGACACGGAAAATGAGTCTCCGAAATTCGTTGAGTTGCCAGCTCGCAGACGCAGAATGGCGATCAACAACAAAAAGAAACAGAATTCTATACAAGACGACTCAGCTACTATGATGTTCCAAATGTTTTATGACATGAGTACGATTGATGATGAAATGTGTTGTACAATTTGCAACAAGTCGCAAAATCTTGTTCAGTGCAGTGGACTTTGTTCTAGATATTTTCATGAGAGTTGTATACCATCAAAAATGCTCAGACGAAATGGAAATCATCCTATTATGAATGGTAAAAATATTTTTAAACTATTTTATGTTTTGAAAATTTTTTTTTATTTTGTTTTAACAAATGTAATTGAAAAAAAATTAATTCAAAATTTAAAAAAAAAACTTTGACTAACCAAATAAATATATATATATATTCATTTATGAGTTAATTTATTTATTTATTTACTTATTTATTTATTTATTTACTTATTCATTTATTTATTTTGTTTGTTTATTTTTAAAATAATTAAATTATAAAATGAATTATCCAATAAATTTTAAATAACATTTTTTTTGTCAATAAATTTGTTATTTTTTCAATTTATAATTTACAATATATAATTTAAATAAATAAATTTTTCATTTGTTAGACAAATCCAATCTTTTTACATGTATAATGACTGTATTATCAGGATTACACCAAATTGTGGCGTATGTAATAAGAAAACACAGTCTGTTAAACAATGTTCAGTTGTAGATTGCAAAAATCATTATCATGTTGACTGTTTGCTAACATGGCCACAGGTAAAAATTTTTTTTTGACGTTTTTTTTTTTAGTATTGGGACTATTAAGATAGCTGCGAACCTAGCGGAATTTTTTATAAGCTTAACAATGTCGGCCGCTACTACACATTTTGATACAAATATATTGTATAAAAATTCTTTTATTTGTATTATTTGATGAAATTAAAAAAGAAATAGTATTTAAATTAAAAAAAATATTGGAGTAGAAAAAATTAGTTAATTTTTGCAAATGAAAAATTTTGTTAAAAAAATGTGTGTAGTATAGTAGCGCCACCAACGGAAATTTTTTTAACTTTAAAATTTTTTTTTTAAGTTTTTTTGTATTTAAGTATAAATACATAATTTTTATAATTGTTAATATTTTTTCAGTCATTTATTCATCGAGATTTATAGCGTTTGTCCTCAACACTGTTGCCATACATGTACATCAAAGCAACTGGAGGAAAATAAAAAACTTTCTATAAGTTTTGACAAAATGCACAAATGCATTTATTGTTACACATCATACCATTCTTCGCATTCATGCATACCGGCTGGATCAATCATACTTTCATCCGATTTAATTGTTTGTCCTAGACCTTTGGAAAAACAAAAACCGAAAAATTATAGTTGGTGCTTTTTATGTTCGGATGAAGCTGCTATTGTTCATTGTATGGAATGTCCAGTTTGATATCATAAAAACTGTTTAGGTAATTCAAATTTTTAGTATAAAAACTGATTATAAATAATTTTTTATATAAAAAAATGCAAAATAATTTAACAGTAAATATAAAATTTGTATTTAAAATTAATGCTTTTATTAAATTTTTTATTATTTTTTTTAATTTTGTTAAATAATTAAGGATTTTTTTGATGTTGAAAATTAATTTTGCAGGTCAAGTTAAAGATCCGAAGTCATTCCTTTGTAAAAATTGCAAATTTGGAAAAATGCCGCTTTACAATCAAGTCGTCTGGGTACAATCTGAATATTCGTTTGAGTGTTGGCCAGCTGTTGGTTGTGTCAAATCTTATATCCCATATGATTTGCAGCAAGTTCCAAACAAACAAGGAAAACTTTGCGTACATTTATTGAGCTTAAAGAAATATGTTTATGTACGAAGATACGTAGAAAAAAAACATTTAGAAATGTTTTAACAAATATTGTTTCTTTTTTTAGTTAAAAAAAAAGGTTTACGAATTGTTCAACTAAAAAAAGAATAGTTGAAAAAAAAGTTTTACAAATAGAATTTTTTTGTTATTTTTATTTTATTTATTAAATATAATAAATAATAAAGTTTTACATAAAAAATTTAATTTTCAGAGAAAAGATCATTCCTTTTAATGGAGGATTTGGTGTTGAAGTCATAAAATTATGTATAAGTAATAAGGCTACTGACAACACATACACAAAAGCTCTAAATGACGCACAGTTTATCGCAAAACAATTTGAAATTATCCAACCGAATAATACAGCGAAAAATACTGTTTATATCAATCCTTTCTGCGACATGTTAAGCGTAAGTTTAATTCAAAAATGTTTCATTACATAAATTTTTTTCTCAAAATCAGACGTTAAACTGAAAATAAATTGTATGTTTTTAATATTTGAAATAAATTTATTTTCATTCCTATAAAACTTGAGAAAAATTAAATGATTTGATACTAAAAATCAATTAAAAATTTTGTTTAATATTATTATTATTAAAGTATCATTTTCTTTTTTGTTTAATTTTCATATACATAAAAAAAGACTAAATAAATAAAAAAATAATAAATAAATAAATTAAAAATATTTTTTATTTTTATTTTTTAATTAATAAAAAAAATTTTTGTTTTAATTAAAAACGATTAAAATTGTATCTTGAATTTTTTCAGTGAAACGTTCTGAACTTCTGAAACGTCCCGAAAAACCATCAGTTGCGCTAAAAATCTGTAGTTGCGATCCAAAATCAGAAAATCCCTATGGAAAACAGTCCGATTGTATCAATCGTTCCAACTATGTGGAATGTAGGAAATCCACCTGCTCAGCGAAAAGAAAATGCATAAATCTAATGTTTTCACGCAAACAATACCTGGGAATAGAAAAATTTTTAACGGAAAATCGAGGCTGGGGATTACGTGCTCTGCAATTTGAAAATGAAGGCGACTTTATAATTTAATTTACCGGTGAAGTTGTGGAACGTAAAACCGTGAAAAGACGTGCTGTTCGTATGGACCCAAAAAACAAACAAATTTATTATTTACATTATCAAAAATCGAGATTTATTGATGCAGAGAAACGAGGCAATTTGAGTCGACATATAAGTAGGTTTTTTTCATATTTTACAAAAAAAAATAATAATAAATAAATAAATAAACAAAAATTAAAAATTAAATTAATTAAATTTCAAAATTAAAAAGTTTTTTTTTTAACTTTAAGTTAAAATGAGTTTGAGTTTCAATTGTGACTTGAAAGTGAATGGACGTGTGTTGCTCTGTCACCAATATTATCGAACAATACGTTACTTTTTGAAGTAACGTATTATTCGATATTTTCAAACTTAAGAATCGCCTTAAGGCGATTCTCTAAGTCTAAAATACCGGAGTTAGTGTCTTTTTAAATCGTAATTTTTTGATAATGAATTATTTATTCTAAAATATATCACGCTATTCTTTAATTATGGGAGAATTTTATTGTACAAGAAAATTAATATTTCGTTGTTTAGTTTTGGCTGTGTAACCTCCCCCGTTTTATTTGTAAAGTGTAGATAATGAAAAAAACGGGGAAGGTTACAGAGCCAAAATGAAACAACAGAAAATTATTTTTCTTTCACTATAAAATTCTTCAATAATTAAAGAATGACGTGATACATTTTAGAATAAGTAATTCGTTATAAAAAATACAATTTATAAAGACATTAACTCCGGCATTTCAGACTTAGAGAATCGCCTTAAAGTATGATTTCTGCACACTGATATGAATACACAAAAAGTTCTAAACACGCAAATGATATAGCAATATTTCACGGTTGTGCATAGGAATAAGATAAAAGATACTCCAATGCAATTACAAAAATTCACGTATAGACGATTCGCAATGATGCAGTAATAATGAGTTAACTTGTTCAAATTTGATAAATTTAAGGTATGATTGAGTAATTAAAATTTGAATTGAAGGCCCTGATTCTATAACCCGACTTACATTCCAACGGCCGGCTGGGATGCGTTCATAGTCGTAGGAAAAATACTACAAAATAAAATTTGAAAATCAGATTTTTAAAATAACGGTAATATCGAGCACAAAAAGACGCATTTTTCGAAAAATCTGATTTTCAACATATTATTTTTTAGCATTTTTCCCACAACTATAAACGCATCGCGGCCGGCCGCTCGAGCGTAAGTCAGATTATAGAATCAGGGCTTAAATTGTGCTATATGAATGAATGCAATTTTGGTTAAAACTTTTTAGTTTATACTTAAAAAAATTTTGAGGCGATACTTCAAGGTATAAACTACTTCAAAACTTGTGTCAGTTTGTCAGGAAAAACTGTGACATAAAATTAATTAAAAAAGAAACCCAGACATTTGGAAAAATTGAACAAATGTCTGGGTATACTTTTTATTTTATTTTATTAATTGATTTTGGCTGTGAATCTGACAAAAGATTTGTCAGTTACAATCGCTTAAAAAATCACCTTTATATTTGGTTATAATTTAATAAATATAATATAAAAATATTGGGATTTAACATGTTTTGATACGCCATCTGGATCGGAACTATACTTTTTATGTACCGTAGCTTGAATATATATTTAGTACGGAAAATATTAGATAAAAAAACATTATTTCATTACATGAAATATATTTATGCAAATAGAAACTTTAAAAATTAGTTTTTACATTTAATTTTTCCAATAAAAATTTAAATTTGTTTTAAAATTGTAGTAAGCGACGCCCAAATGTTAAATCCCAATATGATACAATAATTTACGTATTGAGAATTAACTGAAATTTTATTAGACACACTGTTTTTATGAAAAATGATAGATGCGATAAATGGTACAATTATAATATACTACTTTCAGATTCGGTGAAATGGACAAACTTCATAGTATCAAAGATGAAACTAATTCGAAAGAACGGCAACTGGGTAGATGGAATAACAATATTAACAATAATCATACATATATATACGATTTTAACAGTAGTATAAAACAATCAGCGTAATTTTATCAGGTAATTTTTTAAACATAATAAAGCAAAATGACCCAATAATCAATTGATTAAATCTTTAGTACAATTTCGCAAAACGTTGAAAAAATATCATATTATTAACATTTTTTATTTTATTAACTTTTTATTGACTTTTTAAATAATAAAATTTGTTTTCAACTTATTTTGTTTTTAACTTACCAATTTTTCGTAACGAGTGCCAGTATAGAAAAATGACTAAGCCAAGAGTTTAGAAAGCTGCTACTTTCGATACGAGTGGCGAAAATAGTTACTTGCTACACAAGTAGAAGTTAAAAAGAAGCAAAATTCATTCCTAAACTAATATATCGATGGATCACTGGGTTATTTAAATTATTGTGTTTAAATTATTACAGATAACTGGTAAGCATGAACAGATTATTTATTGAAGTAAAGTAATAAAAGAAAATTCTTTTCAATTATTATATTTACTGTATATGTAAGAATTATATTTGAAAGATCTTCGCTAAAACGTGAAGTGATACTGTTTTTTCTCTAAAAAACATATGTATCTATAAGTCTTTCAAATTGCATGCATTAGGACGTTAACAAATAACGTGTAGTATATATTTAACATTAATGTATGTGCTGATAAAAAAAATATATTTATATATTTATTACCTCTATATGAGGTCGTTAGTCGTTCACTATTAAGTGAATTGGTCAATATTGAATATACTATTAGTTTTAACTATCTGCATAGTACATTAATATTAAAATATTTAAACTATATTCAATAATAATAATTATGTACGAAAGATCTTCGCAAAAACGTGAAGTGATACTGTTTTTTCTTTAAAAAACATTTGTATCTATAAGTCTTTCACAATTGCATGCGTATTAGTACGTTAATAAATAACGTGTAGTATATATTTATTATTAATGTGTGATGATATAAAACATATATTTTTATATTTATTACCTTTATATCTAGTCGTTAGTCATTCGCTATCAAGTGAATTAGTCAATATCGAATACTATTGATTTTAACTATCGACATAGTACAATAGTAAAATATTTAAACTATATTTAATAATAATAATTATGTATGAAAGATCTTCGCAAAAACGTGAAGTGATACTGTTTTTTCTTTAAAAAACATTTGTATCTATAAGTCTTTCAAAATTGCATGCGTATTAGTACGTTAATAAATAACGTGTATACATTAGTATATATAAGTACACTTGACTCTTTAACGGTTTGCACTCGAACGGTTTGACAACTCTTACGGATTGACAAAGTTCCTCACTATCTGTTTGACAATGCAGCCAATCACGGAAAAGATTGACTAAACAGCCAATCAGAGTTCGTCAAACAGCTAAGGTGTTCTTGGTCCCAACTTGTCAAACAGTTCGAGAGTCGAGTGTATATTTAATACTAATATGAATGTATGTACTGATATAAAAAAATATATTTATATGTTATTTTTATATCAAGTCGTTATCTTATCACTATCAAGTGAACTAATGAATATTAAATACTGTATTGATATTAACTTTCAATATAGTACATTAATAGTAGTATATTTTAACTAGATTTAATTATAATATGTATAATTAAATTATGTATTAAGTTATGTAATTAAATTATGTATGAATAATCTTTTCAGAAATGAAAACTAATACTTTTTTTTGGTAAAAAAACATTTGTAATCAAATCTATTAAATTGTATGTTAATTTGAGACATAAGTATAATCTTTTTCAAACTTATATATATATATATATATATATATATATATATATATATATATATATATATATATAAAATAAAGGGAATAATGGCCCAGGTAAATAAAGTATACTATACACCCATAAATTTGCAAAACGAATGTATAGCATTTCCTCCACTATAGTAAATACGTTTTAAAGCCTTGTTATTTTAGAAAGAAGGACATTACGACCGATTTGCTGTACAATCTTGTCATTTTAACCCTCCTTTATTTACTGTACATATGGATAATTGTGTAGAAGAAGGTGACAGCCCATTTGCCAGATGAAGAAAGTGTCAGCTTGGTTATTAGGCAAACGAAGTTTACATCTTTTTCTATTCTCTTATATAATTTCATTATATAAAATCGTCGATATGAATTATTTATCAATTTAGAAGTTAAAATTAATAATATATTATTTATTATAATAATTTTAGTAGTAAAAATTAAATAACGATGACGCATAATTTTCAATGAAATTAAAATTGAAATGATCATTAGCAGAAGTTTAATGTTCGTTTTTTCATATATGAACTAAATCAGTAGTGTTGATGATAATAATAATGAAAAAAATTATTTAAAAAAATAATAACACTAAGAAACTGTTATATTAAATAAAATAAAATGATAAGTACAAATCTTCTGTTTTCAATAAAGAAAAAACAATTTTTTTAAATAAAAAAATTGATTTATTTGTATATAAACTTTTAATTGATGAACAATATATTCTAGTTTGTCGTTTTATATAAGATTTAAATTATTTTTATTTAAAAAATTGTGTGAATATTTAAAATATATTTTAAATTTGAATATTGAAATTCATAATATTCATTATGAAATTAATTTAATACATTATAAATTAAACAAATAAATACTCATATGCTATAAGTAATTATCTTTCACTATCTTCGGATGTTTATACAGTACAAAATTAAACAAATTTATTTTTATTTTGCACATTTCCGAGAGTATACATTTATGTAATAAATATTAGTTTTTAATTTTCTGATATTGAAGAAATTACTTATATCATTCAAAAATAATTATTGAATATTTAACAAAATAATAATTAAATAAATAATAAATTTATTTATTTAATAAACTCTGTATTTCGTAAACAAAATACGAAATACAGAGTTTTCAAATAATTAATAATTAAATCTCTGATAATTATTTCAAAACTGAATGTAATCTAGCGCCATCTGTGTGACGCTACACTTACTACGTAGTAATTGTTTCGTCAACGACGAAACAAAATGTTTGTTATGACATGTCACTTGTATAACCTAATGCGCAGGTAATATCGGAATTATTGTGTGAAATTTTTTCTCGATTTTCGGGAAATAATATATTTCAGACGATTTTTTCATATTTAAATATCATGATATAAAATTTTTTATATTTTTTATTCATTACTTTTCCCTCACGACCGGAAATGGTTTTGGAGGTGTAAAAATCGCTTGATGAATCCTCTTAAGTTTGCTTTTTATCACGTAGTCTAGCGAGAGAAGGACTTCAAGTTGGCTTAAATATACAGTTTGCCAACTCAAAAAATATATATTTTATA
Organism: Scelioninae gen. 1 sp. ZL-2020; assembly: GCA_022817745.1. Taxonomy (NCBI): domain Eukaryota; kingdom Metazoa; phylum Arthropoda; class Insecta; order Hymenoptera; family Scelionidae; species Scelioninae gen. 1 sp. ZL-2020. The sequence goes on along the minus strand of JABFOU010000003.1, from coordinate 17,339 downwards.
TACATTTATATATGTATAGAAATAATCCAGGGTTAATATTTTATGATAATACAACTTCAATCATTTGAAAACCATACGAATATTGCATTATGAAATCTCGGGTTGACAATATTATAAATATTATTTGAAACTTTTACAATTCACTATGTACAATCCCCAAACTATTTCGCGTAAATCGCTTATTTTAAACATTATCAGTCATTAAAAAAATCAATAGAAACTGTTAAGAAGTCAGAGATTGTCAAAAGACAAATGTAATCAATTTTTTAATTCTTAAAATATAGTATCATAATTTCATGCATATGATGTAAATGGTAAGATAGTATAGATAGAATCTGTATGTATAAAGTTTTGTTTTAAGAAATCTATTCATAGCGTGTGGCTGACAGTATTAAGTTATTTTCGAAAAACTAAAAATGAAATTTTTAGTTTTTATATTTTTCAGGTCAGATTTTGCATTTTTTATAATAATACAAATTATGCGCATGAAAAATATAAAAGTGCCTTGTGCACTAAGCAAACTGCGTTCAACTTTTAATAAAAATTTAATTAAATTAAAAAAAAATCAAAAATAATAGAAAAGTAATGTAATTACCTAATGACTGATCTGTTATTTGACTTTGAAGAGCATGACTAACATCATCTTGACAGTTATTTCTATTATTAATACTCGGACCGGTTTGCTGATTCTGTTGATCTAAAAATAAATCAAATCCTTTTACATGATGTACGTATTAATTCAAACATAAACATTGTATGTATGTATTACTATATTTAAATCTTGTTTTAAATATATATTGTTTATAACGTAAAAATCATTCCGGTTTATAATAAGTTATCAAACGAATACAATTTTGAATTATAAGTGGCTACTTGAAATTAACGAATGTTTTGGGGACTGTCCTCAAAACGAACTACAAATTAAATGAATTTTTTTTTAGAAGAGTGCTTATAGTTGCGCTTATTTTTGAAACCATGTAGTTTTGAATTTATTCAAAATACATACCATTAGAATGTATAATTAGATGTATTAGTGATTAAACATTGATGATTTGTTTCAATTTATATATTTATCATTGCTTTAATATAAACTGTATAAAACTGCACTGTACTGTAGTAAGTTAGATTTCCAGTTTAAGAAAGCAACAAACAGTTTGTTTTAAAAAAGTATGCTATTAAAGAATTTCCGAATCTGTATTTTATTTGCTATAGTTTGGTACGAAAAAATAATTTAACATCGGGTACTTTTGGAGCCCGACTACACTTATCGCTCTGTCAGCAAGGCGTTAAGTAAGTTCTAGAGTTATAATAACCAACTTACAAAACTTAGGGCGGCTAGTTTACACTTACCGTGCACTTAATACATAAAATACACTTTTGAGGCATCCAAAAAAATAAAAACTAGATAAAAAAAATATGTATGCTAATTTTTTATATAGTATAATAATGCGTTTTTAATTCATACTTTTCTGAAAACTTATAGAAGATATTTGTAAATAAGATTCCAGATTCACATCATCTTGTACACCAATTTGCATATGTTTACTGTCTGGAATGTTATATGTTTTATCCAGGGCTCCAAAAGAATCTTTTTTCATTTGAACTTGTTGCTCTGAAATAGAAAATTTCAGTAGTTCCAAAAAAAGTATAAATTTAATAACAAACTTCATATAATTAACATTATAAACATTTAAGAAGAGATATAGTAAATTTATTAAAAAACTGTTAAAATTTATTTTTTTTATTAAATGTAATAAATGTTCGATTTTTATTCAAAATTGTATCAAGTTGAGGAGTTGGCCATGTTACGGAGCATGCCCGTAACATGGCCATGAAGTGGTCATATAGAGGGCGTAAGGTGGGTGGATTTTATGGAAAAATTGGTAGATTATTTTGTTAATGAAATGTTTGTCATGAAATGTTTTGTATTGAATGATTTAATTTTATCCATAGAACTGTAAACTGTTCTGTCTGTATTGAATTATTCAATTTTATTAATAATCAAGGTCAAATGACCTGAAAATTTGGAAACTTGTAGAGGAAGGTTGTATCCATACGACTTTTTCAGATTTTTGATTCGAAAGAAATTAACGAAATGCCCCAGGTTTGAAAATTGCCTGTTTTTCGATTTTTCGAAGGTGCTCTTTTTTTCCCCTCCAGTGTATATATATATATGATATATGATATATCTATATTCTATGCATATGATATACAATTTCTCAAGTCTGAAATAGTGTTATTTTAAATAAAGCTTTTGTACTTTCGGTCATATCAGTCGAAAGTGAAGTCGAGTAGTCTAATAAATACAAACATTTCTATGCAATAGTTATTTTTATATGTAGGGAGCAAAGTTGACCCTGATAACTAGATTATAAATTTTATATAAATTTTATGCAAATTTTTATGTAAACTTTAAGCATACGATTAAAATTAAAGGACAATATTAAAGTTTACAAAAAAAATTTTATATTAATCACCTTTTTTGTTGGATAGTTCTAAATTGTCAAAAGTTGAAAAGATGTCACTAGAATTTTCCGCAGCCTTGGCTTGTTCTGATTTGCTGCATGACTCAGAAATCACGGTCTCAGATACATCTACCTCATTTTCCACGGACGTGTCAGAAATGACCCAACTAAGACAATTTTTTTCTGTTTCTCCGACCCGATTCTGCTTTGGGTTTTTAATGTCTGAAAATGAAGTTTTGTTATACCGATTTATGTTTCAAAATGATATACAATTACTATTCTTTTTTCAATCTGATTGAAAAAAGTTTCTAATGCTAGTTTTTCCATGTCACATTTTACATGGACCAAAAAAATAATTTTAATACATTATACAAATATCAAATAAAACTTAATATAATAATGATACGTGATTGTATTTATCATCTACTGAATAATAAAAATGATAATTGAAACATTATATTCTATTATATTTGCAGTGAAGTGATCGATACAAATCTTTAATAATCAGTGTGTTTTCTTTACTTGTGTGTTCGGGAGGACAAAATTAAAGTTTACAAAAAATCTCATTTTATATTAATCACCTTTTTTGTTGAACAGTTCTGAATTGTCAAATGTTGAAAAGATGTCATTAGAATTTTCCGCAGCCTTGGCTTGTTCTGATTCGCTACATGACTCAGAAATCACGGTCTCAGATATATCTACCTCATTTTCCACGGACGTGTCAGAAATGACCCAACTAAGACAATTTTTTTCTGTTCCTCCGACTCGATTCTGCTTTGGGGTTTTAATGTCTGAAAATAAAGTTTTGTTATACCGATTTATGTTTCAAAATAATATACAATTACGATTCTCTTTTCAATCTGATTGAAAAAAGTTTCTAATGCTAGCTTTTCCATGCCACATTTTACATGGACCAAAAAAATAATTTTAATACATTATACAAATATCAAATAAAACTTAATATAGTAATGATACGTGATTGTATTTATCATCTACTGAATAATAAAAATGATTTGGCATTCCGCCCAATATACTCATTTTGACAACTGTGTCAGTATAAAAAATGTCGTTTCAAAATATAGTATTTTTTTTTGTTTTATTTTTTAACAAACTATTTATAATATTTTCAATATATTTTTAACAAAATATGTTGAAATAAATGGCTAGCAGAATTATGAATATCTACCTCTATCGGCGGTTTCACGTTTTACTGCTGCACAATCACTTAATGAAACTTTGACATCAAACAAAGTATAGACATCCTTGGCACCTGAAAAGATTTAATTTGTAGTCCCATATAAATTGTAGAAATATTTTAAAATTGTTTTAATAGTGAACGTTCATATATTCAGTTGAAAATTCTAAACTATGATCAAGTTCAATTAGATTTTGACATAAATACAAAATTTGGATTTAAATATAATAATATTATTTTTAACATTATAGTGAGGAGGGCAAATCAGCTGATGAAATCCACGTGCACATAATCTCACTATTTACATGGTTTTACAATTATTTTTAATATTTCATAGTATTCATTGGATTAAAGGGCAGACCGCTCTGCCAAATTAATTCAAGAAAATTATAAGCTGTTAAAATTAATTTTAAAATGTGAACTAAATTTTTGCGCGTAGTCAAAATTGATAAAGTTTTAGTTGTTATTTTTCTAAATTATAAGAACATTAAAAATTCATTTTTGTAACTCATAATTTTCTATTAATTAAGAAGTGCGTTCAACTCTCTAAATTAACCGAAACACTATTATTTCTACGTAAAGTTGAAATAACATTAATTGTCGATAAAGTAGGGATTTTACGGTGTGTTCTCTCAAAATTAGGATTTTGATCAAAGTTAAGTAAATTTGTGTAAAATCCATGTCATACAAGGAAAAAACTAGAAATCAGTGAGTGATTTCCAGTACATCAATGAGAAATGTCGGAAAGGATGGAAAATCATAACCTCTGAAGATGGATGAAGACAACTGAAATCTAACGATGAAACCTATTTCTGTATAAGTTTTAGTTGATTTGAAAAAAAATCTAAAAAGTGAGAGGTGCAGCTTGCTCTTCTTTTCTTAATAATTTTACACAGACATTAACGAACCTTTGTATATTGTAGAAACGTTTCTCTGAAACTCTTTTTTAGGCCCCACCGGATAATTCGAAACCTTTCTTCTTTCTTTTTACGAAAAATTTTTCGCTTCTTCGGTTGTTTCGTACCTATAAATTATAAATAAAAACGTTTAATTGTATATTGTAACAGACATTTTTGAAATCATTAATTATCCCGATTGAAAAAAATTAGACAGTGAGACAACTGACTGATAGCATACTGTATATTAAGCAGATGAAAGTCAGTTTTGTGCAGCACGGTTGCTTAAGTATTATATTTCTATTAAGTATTATGTAGTTTTGTCCTATTAGAACCAGCCCGATGCCTAATTGTTGTCAAAATATTATAAATTAAACTAACTAACCATATCCTTGCCTGATAGAAGCCATTCTTTTGCCTTGCCATCGCATGACTATTGTATTTTGAAATGACTAACTGTACATTCGCCAGTTACAACCAGCTTGAAGCTCTACTATTGCTCGACTTTTAACATTCCCTGCATATAAAAAATCCTACTGATATAAATCTGGTATTAGTAATGTAAAATCAGTCTGAATATAGTCTGGTAAAATAAATCTGGCATCAATGTGGCGTTAGGTTGGGAAAGATAAGTCCATAATTAATCTGGACGTTTACCTTATCTTATCAAATACCCGCTTAAATAAAAATATTCTGGCATTTATCTGGATCTACACAGAATATAGTCTGGCATTGGTTCAAATGTCTCGATTGAATCTGTAAATTCAATTAAATTTTATTATTTGAATATTTGCTGAAAAATACTTCAAAGTTAAAATTCGAACCGAGTATCTGTGATGTAGAAGCCGGAACACATAACCATCAAAATAAAATCTGAAACATATGCTGGACTTTTCTTACCCAACCTAACGTCATATTGATCCCAGATTTATATCAGTAGGACTTTACATGCAGGGAATGTTAAAAGTCGAGCAACACTAGTCGAGCGACCTAGTAGTAACTGGCGAATATACGGTTATTCAACTCAAAATATAATAGGTGATAGTAAGGCAAAAGGATGGCATTTCTCTAGCGAGGAAATAGTTAGTTGAAATCTGGTGAATATCTGGCAACATATCTGTTTCCAGATATGTTGCTGTTTTGATGCTACATGTTTGCCAGTCGATTGTCAGATATCTGTCAGTTGTTTTTTGCATCGGAGCTAGGGACGTTTATATTTAAATTAATATTTTAAATTTTTTATTTACAAGCAGGCCAAGTTTTACAATTTTTTTAACTTTAAAAATAAAAAAAAATGAAAATTATTATTAATTTACAATTTCGGTCGAAATGAAATATAACTTATTAAAAAAGTTGAAAAATATCAAGATAATTTATAATATTGAGTCTATTGGACTTGCCTTGAGCCTGGTTATGATTGCGATTTAACCATGGAAAATTAGCGATATTTCTTTTGTCGGTATCACCATAGTCGAAAGTGATCTCCTCTCCAACCTTTATATTGCGGTTAGCAAAAAAAACTAAATGTGGAACACCGTTTACTTCAACTACTTTGGTTTTCAAATTTGCATTTGGTTTTAAATTATGATTGATCAGACGTCCTAGCGATCGAATGTGCTTCGTTGCATCAATGCTGAAATTTTATGTGTAAGATACAATTAAAACAGTCGGTCAGCCGAAATTTATTTTTAAAAACGCCCGATGTTTCTCATCATTATCTAGACCATATTTTATCATGAAAATCAATCCAGTCATTTCTCCATTGAAATAAATGTCTAGATTGGATTTCAAAACAAAATACAATTAATGAATCTTGTAGTAACTTTTGCATTTTTCAAGTTATGAAAATTCGCCCGTAGTTAGTGTGCAAATAACAGCTTATAATAGTAATACTTTAATTATTTATTTCAATCTTACAAAATCAAAGATTTGACAGATGTTATTTAGAAATATTTATTAAATTTATAATTGATATGGTTTCAAAACACTCTAACTCCGTGACCTAGCACTGAAATATAAACTATGGAAGTACATAATTTTGCTCTCGCTTTTTTTATACATCTTATAAACACAGGGTTACCAGGTAGAAAAAGACAAATGATAGGACGCCTATTTAAAATATATAAAATGTCCTCTTTTTCTGTCCTTTGTTCTGTTAAGCCTATATAAAAAGAAATTATTTTTTTTAAAAAAAATTATTATTATTATAATAAATAGATTGGCATTTGTTTATTTAATTATATTCTATTTTCTATTAAACTAACGTTATATAAGATTTACATTTATAATTAATTAAGGATCATTCAGAATGTAATCTAGAGACACTTAAACCTGTGCGTCTAACGTACTTCTTCCTTACGTTCCTGTTTATTGTGAATAACCCTTTAAAACTATAACTTATCGAACACCTTAAACACTAATTTTATTTCGACCTGCTGCAATTGTCGCAAAATATGGCAACAGACAAAGTGGACATACGTGTTCAGCGATGCGAAGCTATTAATAACCTATAGATGACAGCACTAAATATTTTTATGCTCTTATTGCGTTTTGCATGCCTACAATTTAATCTTCTTAATATTACTTTTATTATTTTAAATATTATCAGGTAATCCCTTGAAATGGACAGAATGAAACACGATGATTTAAAGTGTAAAATATATTGAAGATAAGATTTATTTAATTTAAATGAATTAATCTAAACCAGTCCAATACGAAAACTAAATTAATTATATAAACTCGTAATTGTAGTTACATAAAAAATTAATTGTCTTATTATTTTTATTAACATAAGTTCAAACATAAATTGAAATCTGACACATTCACAATTTTCTTTCCATATCTAGTACTATTGAGTACTATTGACTTATAAACCTATAATAGACAAGTCGTAAATGAGCAAACGAATTAAGTAAATGCAACTGAGTGCTTTTTATAATGATATATTTTATATTTAATTTTAGGTGAAACCACTTTGAGTAAATGCATTTATTACACTAATATGAAACGCTTGACGAAAACTTTTTTAATCGATTTTAATTTTTAATAGAAAAGTTAACATGACATTGTAAATATTTTGCTTATGGAGGTTCGTTAATTATGGGATATGAACAAATTTTTTTAATGCAATATATTTTTACAATATTAAACAAAAATTTACAATTTAATTTTGTTAAAAAATGTAACACTTCTTTATTAAGTCTTACTTATAAATATAGTAATTTCTATGGAGATACTTAATAATTATGATGCAGAGAAATCCCTACTACAATGGTCATTGTTTACAATGACTAGTGGTTATAAATACTAAAATAGTGTTTAAAAAACTTAGCATATGCAGAAACATTAGCATAATAAGCAGACGAATTGAATAAACGCAAATGATTGCGCACGAACGCAACCACATCTTATGTAAACCTATTTACCATATTTTCTTCAATGTAATTTACAATTTCAATGATAATTTCACAATTTAAGCGAATTCGCATGAAGGTTTTTGCAATTATGTGAATAGTTCTTTTTATAATTAAATATTTTATATTTATTTTTTAGGTGAAATCATTTTGAGTATATATATTTATTGCACTAATATAAAACGCTTATCAATTTAGATATAATATTTTTAATATAATTTATTAAAAAAAGATAAATTTCAAATAATAAATAAAATTAGTATTATTTTATATAAAGAAACTATTATAATAAAAATTTTGAATATAAAGATTCACAATAAAAATATTACCAATAATTTTGCAGATTATGTTTAAAAAAATATAAATAACAGCCTTTGTTCTTATCTTGCGAGTAAAGGTTTTCTCTCTCTAAAGCAGTAGGTTCGTCGATCAAGTCACCATAATAAATTGTGACGTACTCATCTTTATAAAAAGGCCTTGTAGTTATAACTCCCCTACCTTTTTGCGGAAAAACTTTGATCTGTGACATAAGTAAAAGAAAATAATATGTAAGACAGATATACAAATAAAATTAAAAAAGAAAAAATACATTTTTTCGTATTAAAACAATAATTAAAAATAACCAAATTTTACGCTTTTAATTTCTAATCTTATTACCCGCAAGCCATCTTCCGACTTGTTAATAATTTTGTGCTCCAATTCTTGTCTAAGTTTATCCCTATTCTTATTTCTACACAACATTTCTGAAATTATATATAAAATACAATTAAAATTTTACGTCGAAGAACTATTGCTGTATACAGGTAAAAGCGGCCATGAAAGAGAAAGAAACATAACCATAAATTATGTAATCTATAGAAGACTGTTAAGAAAATTATATGGCGTGTTCAAGTCGATCAAGTTGAAAACAGTATTACCGACATTACAGATTTTACAATATATAATTAATAAACAATTCATTGCATAATAAATCTATTTATTAAACAATTGGAAAGAATACAATTTTGTTAAATATTTAGACATAATTTCAATAGAGTTACGTTTCATTTCGATGATATGCGGATAAATAATGCTTTTCAGTTTTCAAGGTGTTGAAAATTGTGAAACAGTCAGGTGCGTTTTCACGCGTTACAACTGTTGCAACATTTCATATATGGTTAGCATATTCTTTCTATCACAATTACTTTAAATAAAAAATTAGAAAAAAAACTCAAATATTTATTTTTACAATTGCCTTTAGTCTCCAAATATACTATGTTGATAGATGTATTAAGCAATAAATAATATGATTTAGTGACATTTAATGCACAAGCTGACATTCAGAAAATTTTAATAGATAACACCTATTTTAAAATGATATAGAAAATCTGCTGCAACGAAGTTAGGGACTTTGTTTATATAAAATAATATATTAATATTTTCTTTACAAGCAGACCAGAGTGGCATTCTATGATTATGAGACAATATTTCTAGTTATATAAATAAATTTCTTACTAAATGATTACGAAGATTAATGATTTTCACAATTTTTTCTTCTTCGAAAACTAAAAATTATTATTATATTTATCCATAATTTATGTCGAAATAAAACATAATCTAATTGAAAATGTATAAAAGTATTAAGAAAATGCTCTCTGGTCGTTAAATCGGTACAAAATAAACCGTTTAATTATATTTTAAAAAATTTGGAATGTAATAGGTTCATTCAAGTTTTTGAAAGTACTTAAGAAATAATTACAATTTTAATAGCTCATAAGAGTTTGTTTTCAAAAAATTAAACATTTTGAAAACATTCTAAAATTTTTTGAAGAAATCCCTAAAAGTTGATATAAGAATCTTAAACTAAGTATTAGAGGATTATGGAATCGTAAAAAAGCATAGAAAAAGCGTTAAAGAGGTATATTAGAAAGAATATAGATAAAGTATGGAATAGCATGGAAAGAAGTAAGTAATTTCATGGGGGACTATGCAAGCAGTGTAAACGGAGTGTGGAATAAACATTAATGTGGCACGGATGCGAAGACAAGACGTATTAAGGGCACAGACAAAATTAACAAGTTAAAAAATTATTTTCATTCAGTTTGAATATGCAAATTTTAACTTCGATTAATTAAAAAATTATAACTACAAAAAATCATTTCTTTTAAAAAAACTGTGATTTTACCTTCTTGAAATGTACAGAAAGAGTAATTTTATATCTACATTCCATTTCTGATATATTTAATCAAACATAAAAATATGGTGATTCGAAATTTATTCGAATTCAATACATTTACAAAAATGTAGACCATATTTTTATATAGCAATGGACTCAAGATTGCGGTGACGTCACACACCGACACCAGATGTTGTGGTGCCTTGCATAGTAGAATTAACTGAAAAAATAATAATAAAATTTGTTTATTTTTCTAGTTTATAAAATAAAATATTTATTGCAGATATACATACTGAAACGTTAGATTTTTATGCCTTAGCGTTAAAAATCATAAAAAAGGAATCTTTGAAATTTCATTTCATAAACTATCAAAGTTATTTGATTTTACTGTCCTCAGTTAGGGATATTCTCTGTTATACACAAACAGTCATATCAGCCATTCATCATAGGACTTTAATTTGTGAGTTTTATGCTCACTGAGCAGGCGTATTTTTAGGAGAGATTTCAAGAATTACAAAAATTTTTGATTTTAAAAAAATAAAAAACAAAAACCTTTTTCTCACCGATCGTCGAGAGTACCTTGTCGGCACTTTCGTGAACTCCTCGCAGCAAATACTTTTTCACTTCAAAAAAAAAAAGTTTTGTTTTATAATGTGTTGTTAATTACTCGTAATGCGCACTTTTTCCCTCTCTTTTTATTTTTGACGGATAACTGAGATCTTTTTCTTCGAATCTGTTTCGTTGCTACGTAATCCGAGATCACGTATCAATTTACAAGAATATACGTTTATCTGCCCTCTTATCGGGAGCCTATTAACGTATGTCCTTTTTCCGAATTTAAATGATCGCAGTCGTTTACGAACGTAATCTTTTCCAATTAAGGTTAGATGCGACCGGTCGGTAAGTTAGGACTTCCCTACCGATGCATCAATGATCACAAGGTCGTCTGTCCTCTAGACGGGAACCTACGACCGTGTGACATGCACCTTTTCTCGGAGATGATTTAGGTCCTTTCCGTGGAGAATTATAACAGTGGAGAAGATCAGCTGCTGTCGGCCTCGGGATTCCTCGAGAGGTCGATCAGCTCACTGCCACGTGCTTGCCTGCCTTCTAGACGGAAGCCTGCTAACACGTGGTGGCCGTCCGTATCCACCGTCAGAATTCCCTACCACGCGTTCCTGGTCACGAGCGAGTTTCGACCTTGTCGGTCTACCACGCCGCCTTACCGTTGGCCAGGTTCTGAACTGGGTCTAGTGCGAGTTTCAACCTTGTCGGTCTACTAGGCGCCTTACCTTATCACCAGCTCGAGGGAACTGATCCTTATCGTGTGATTCACCGGTCTTTTATAGCCAGTTTCGACCAATCAGATTTCACCGGAAATGATTATTTTACCGCCAATTTTACCTTTCTTGCTGTTTTTGTGTTTTATTTTGATAATTTTAAGATATTTTTTTTTTTTATTTGATTATATTTATTTTGACTTGCTTGATGTTTTTCGCATTGTTTCATTCTTTAATTGAACATATTTACTGTTTTTTTATTAACTATTACTGATTTTATTATCATTTTACAAATAAAACACACACAAAACACATTGTGCAGACTGGTTTAAGGTTTTAGCTATTAATTATATATTGAGTTCATGATTTGTTAGGCTTCCGGTACACACATGCACTCACACTAATACCAGAAAGTGTTTCACGGCTTTCAACGTGCTTTACCTTTCCTGGACTTTCGTCTGGTTGATTTGTTTTTTGTTGTCTTGTGCGACTTGCTGGTCGATGATTATGTTTCCTTTTCTAGATTGGAAACTCAATTTTTCAAAGTAGATTCATGTCTCCAGTTGGTGGCGCCCTCTGATTTTACTCCATTATACTGTTGTCTTTGTCTTCCTTATGTTAGCTTTGTGAGACAAGTGCATGCCTCGTCTTTGTCGAGTGTCGCCATCTCACGTGTGTTCTGAGTTGTGGTATCATCGCTCCTTTTCTAATTCGTGCTTACCTTTCACGATAGTAGTGATCTCTCTCACACTCATTTGTACTAACCATTGTTTTGGTTTTTCTAACCAAACTAAACTACGCAAAAGATAATTCCGGCAGTTTGTCTTTGGTCGACCTTAATGCGTTGGCAAGTATCGCAACTTCTAACATATTGGGCTACATCGCGGAAGAGATTTGGCCAGTAGTATCGGGAGGCTACTCGGTGGTAAGTCTTCTCGACCCCCAGGTGTGCTGACTGGGGAGTGTCATGGCATTCGAATAATATGTCGTCTCGTAGTTCTTGAGGAATAACCAATTTCCAGGCGTCAAAATCGGTAACGATTTGGTCAAAAACCGCATTGGGACGGTGAAAATAGAGCCTGCCCTTCGCGAGGGACCAATCTGGGTTTTAGTGTTACTTAAACATCGATAGTCAAACTATCAAATACTATCGATAGTTCATGGTCAAACTATCGATGACTATCGATATACTATCGAAAAAATTATATACGTAAAATTTAAAAACAAAAATTACTAATTAAAAATATTATGTAACGAATTTGCTGAATAAAATACAATAAAATGATAATAAATAATGCAATTTTTTCATTCTCAACATTTTTTTTAAAAATAATTTTTTTCAATGAAAGAAAAAACTTACAATAATTAATAATATTACAATAAATAATAAATAATATTACAATAATGACAAAATATTAATTTGGCAATATATATTAAATATATATAAATATATATATATATATATATATATATATATATATATATATATATTAAATGTTTACATTTTAATATATGCTAGATACTAGAGCCTTATAGATACATATCTTATTTCGCATTAAAAATTGGATTTTAAAATATTAGAACTTTATATCTTAATATTTTTTCATAACACAAAAAATAAAATAAAAATAGAAATGAATAGCCAATAATTTTGCTTTAAAAAAATCAACATGTTAAATTTTTCTGGTTTTAAACGGTTTCTTTTTTCCGTAATAATATTTCCTGCCGTAGAGAATACTCTCTCAGAAGATACAGATGATCCTGGGACTATAAGTGTTTTGAGGGCTAAAGTCTTCAAAATTTCAGAATTATACATACTCCAGTAAATAAAAATATTATCATTAGTTCTTGGAATTACTGGGGCATCCAAATATTCTTTCGTAATGATAATTCCGGTGCTACTGTTTCTAGTAGATGGTCTTACTTGAATCGACTTTCTGACATCTATGAATGCCAATAAATCGTCAGAAGTAGATTCAATTTCGGCATCAGTCGTTTGATCGGTGTTCTCAGTAACTGGATTTGGAAAAAATGATTGAGAATTGATCTCATGCGTTATAGTATTAATCAAACATTGCTTGGCTTTTTGCGCTTGCTCCTCTGTCCGAAAAGCTAACAGCTTGAACCGCGGATCTAGAATTGTGGCGAGAATACAAATTGTTCGGTTTTCGTATTTAAACAGGCGAGTAACAACAGATTCTTTTAATTTAGTAAAAATTGAATGCCCAGTTTTTGTTTTCAATTCTGACGTAAGCGCATTCAGTTTCTTGTATAGTCCGCAAATTAATGGAATTATCATCGAGATAGTTATATAAGTATCTCCAGATATATCTATTGTGGCTTTTTCAAAAGGTTTTAATAAAAGCGTCAAGTCTTCGAGAACTTCAATTTCGTCATCTGTTAGCATTATGGGTGGATTATTTTTACACAACGAAAGGGCCATACGAAGTGCGTCTTTGATTTCTAATACTCGCTCAATCATTTGAATGCATGTGTTCCATCTAGTTGGACATTCTTGCACCAAAGTTATAACTTTGTCGTTGTTAATCAGCTTTTGCATTTTAACGAGATGACCTTTTGCCACACTGCTCTTACGGAAGTAAGTGACGATTTTTTTCACTGGTTCAATGACATCTGATATTTCTTTCAAACAGTCAGAGACAACAAGATTAAGAGTGTGTGCAAAGCATGGTAAATGTCGAACTTTTAATTTATCTGCTGCTGAGACTACTGATGCATCATTATCGGAGCTCAAGCAAACCACTTTGTCCCTGATTTTCCACCTTTCTAGTATTTCGTGTATTGTCTGTAAATAAAAAATATGTATTAATTTATATTATATATATTTATTTATATTGATATTTATACTTATATTTATACATGAATAAAATCTTCTTAAAAAATATTGTTTATAAAATAGTTTTTATATTTGTTGGGCTTATTTTATTTGTTTTTAGTTTCTTTATAAAATCATACCTTAGCAATATTTATTGCAGTGTGCGATTCTTCCATGTGGACGGTATCCAAAACTGCAGACTTCAAAACATTATTTATGCTAAGAAAATGGGCTGTCACTGTAAGTATTCCTTCTGTGGCAGGAGAGGTCCATAAATCCGTGGTAATTGCAACGTAACTGACTTCTTTCAATAATAAACAAAGCTTACTTTTAATATCATCACATACTTGCGGCAATAGAGTGTCTTGTAAACGACTTTTCGATGGCAACGTGTATCTTTTGTTCAACCCAGAAATAAAATCTTTAAACTCTTCGTGTTCCACCAAATTAAATGGAAGCATACTTTTAGTTATCAATTTAGTAAGCAGCAAATCCAATTTCGTTTGTTCAGTACTGTTTTTGTCATATTTCTGTTGCCGATTGAAAACATCTTCTAGAGTTCTATTTCTACTTTTCTTTACTTCTGGTTCATTAGCTTCATTGTCTGCATGATATTAAACAAGAAAACAGTATTAAATTCAAATTTTGTAATATACATTGAAATCGAAAATATGCTATTATTAACCCTCAATTACATAACGAAGGACAAAGTGACTATTATATTTAAATTTTTTTTTATTTTTTTCATCATCACACAAAATTATTACTTTATTTTATAATCAATAAATTTTTTGCGTTTATTTGTATATACAATTTTATTAATTTGATTAATTTGACAACAAATTATTGGATATTGAAAATTAAACAAATTTTAAGGTAATTCAATATTAGTTGCAAATTTATTTACAACCAATTTTCATGTATTTTTCAATAGAATAAATAATATTTTCAATGATATAATATCAGTTGAATAATAAAAAAATAATTTTTTCCATATGCAAAAAATATTAATATTTTGAGATCTATGTATATTTCTATGCATTGATTTGAATATTTATTAAAAAATAACCATTACAAATTTAATGATTAAAGAATAAATGGAAAAGAAATGAGTGTAAATATTATATTTTTAAAAAAATTATGAGTCAAAGTAAATTTAAATTTTATATAATATGAAAATTACCTGATTCGCCAATAACTTTTGCATATTCATCTGCATGTTTTCTTTTGAGATGATCTTTTAAATTAGTCGTATTGTTAGATGATTGATAGTCACTTTTGCATAAATTGCAACGAACAATTGAAGAATTGTCGTGCTTCGTAAAATAATCCCAGACTAATGACTTCTTGCCCATAATTTTTAGACCAAAATCTAAATTTTGTTTTATTTTTATAAAAAAGTTTTAGATAACCAGACGAACGTTTGATGCAAGGGTTAAAATTTCAACTATTACTTCAATGGTTCTGCTTTTGCCTTCTTAGAACAAATCAATGTTTTGCTCGCTTTCTAAGAAATCATAGTACATAAAGTGAATTTACAGTACATTTGTTACCAAGATAGACTTTTTTAAATAAGTTTGTTATTAATGTAAATAATTTGAAAAAATAAACTGTATACGTCAAATTTTTTATTATAGAAGAATTTTTTGCACTATATAAATATTTGAAATATAATTTAATACATTCACAGTAATTATAAGAGTTTTTTAAGCGGAGAAAAATTCAAACGTATAGCTATACTATGCGAACAATATATAATGAATATAAACAATATCTATATTATTTATTTAAATCTCCCAGAAGTAAAGATTTGACAGGTATTATTAAGAAACATTAAGTTCGTAGATAATAATAATTAAAAACACTCTAACACCGGGATTGTAACATTAATATTAAACTTTAAAAAACATACCAATCCAAAAATCACTTGCTCCAAAAACTGTGTGGTCGTATAAACCTAGAGAGAGGGACAGAGAGCGTAAAAAGTGTTCTAAAACACACAGACTTGTGTTTTTGTCTCTCTTTTCCTTTTTAATAAAAGTCGTGTTATAGTGAAGTTAGCCGCATAAGCGTTTTATTCGTTTCTTGATTGGCTGAAATTGTTAGGTTAACCCAGATATTACTAATCGTGTTCACAAATCTAAAGTCTGATGGCGCGTTTTCATTAACGACAAGTTTAATTAAATATTATGTAGAATACAATTTTAAATGTGTAAACTATAAAAAAAACTTAATTGGAATAAAATTTGAAATTAGTTTTGCGCAAAATTAGAGAAATTATATGAGCATATCAAAAGTTAAAGTTTTTTAAAATAAAATCGTTAAAGATAATATCAGTCAAAGTAATAATGGACAGAGGACGATGTTTTGTTAATGCGGGAATATTTCAAAACAAAAACGAATTACTTTTATAACAAAATCTTGACGTAATCTTGAAAATGTTTATTTTCTTCAAGTAAAATCGAAAATGATTTTCAAGTTTAATATTGTTATTTTTGATATTTATAATTTCATATAATTAAAAAAAAACTAAAAATATATAAAAAAATAATCCGTAGTATAAACAAATATATTTAGTTTTGCTTTATCTTTCACAATTTATCAAAGGAGCGCGCGAAGCGCGTGTTGTTACTCTAGTTATATTGATATATGGCGCGTTCCGAGGGATCTAGAGTTGGCGGAGAATAAGTGGAACACAAAATTTTATCTTTGTCGCATCTAATCTTAAAAACTAGAAGAAAAAAGACGGAGTTCGCTGTAGTCACCAAAGAGAATCGTCTCGGAAAGCCCCAATAGTATTTTCATATTGTCGTATTAAATAATGTTAAATTATATATTTCTGAGATTTTTTATAATTATATTTTATATTACCGATAATTTATCGATAGTATTTTATACTATCGATAGTTTTCGATAATCCTTCTCTTTCGATAATATCGATAATACTATCGATGTTTAAGTAACACTAGAGCTCAGTGATGCCAGAAAGGAGCCGGGGCTCGCACTTGAAGTTGTCTACGCATATTTTCGGAAGCGCTCGGCTAAGCGTCGGAGACGTTCGTAAAGTGATGCCACTGAGCCGAGGGCCGTGGGACGTTT
>JABFOU010000002.1:0-35186 GCA_022817745.1 Scelioninae gen. 1 sp. ZL-2020 | reverse complement strand
ACACAATATTTTACCCCTTCAGATTTATCTTTAATCGAATTTAATACGAGTAATAATAAGTATGGAATGAAAATAATTTTCCTTTTAAAATAACGCATTTTTTTAAATAAACAACCATAACATGTACAAATTTCACGTAAGAGATGATATCGTAAGAACATTTTGAGTGCCATTTATGTAGTAAAAAGTTTTAGTAGTAAAAACGGACACTGAAAAATGTCTTTAAAAAACGTCCGCCCAGGCCCTAATGGTTTAAAGAATTTTTAATATGATTTCTGAATTAGCGGTAAACTGTGATAGTTTCTGAAAGTGTAAATTTAGTATCACTCTTTCATTAATATAATGTAAACTTTTATTTAAAAGAAGGCAAATAGGTGTTTCTGTAAATCGTCTTAAACCTGCCTACGTTCTCTTAGAAAACGTGACAGAGTTGGAATTGGACCACTATTTAGATGACGAAGACTTCATTACTCAAGTCTCAAGCTCCGCAGAAACTTGAACTACTGTTGAACTTCCAGCCGAGGCGTCGGCTCAAATTCAAAAACAGCAACCTGCCGCTGAACCCGGTCTTTGAACGCGTCGGGACGCCGTGTTCGATTTACCGAACGATAATCTGGCTGGATTTCCGTAATTCAGTGTTTCGAATTCTTCAATGTATTGAAAATAATTGCTGATTATTAATGTGTAAGTTATAGGTTAATATTATATGTATCTGTAATAATTACTTTCATATTTCTCCTTTTCTTTTCTCGTTGATCAGATTTATTGTCATGTTTTAATGTGCACTTAATTTGAACTCACCTCAGAGTCACTAAACTACTTATGAAATTCATTCTCATAATCCATACAGGGTGTCCAAAAATGTTTCAAAATATTTTGAAATATTGACAACAAATCGGGTAAAACAAAAAAATACGTGTCAAATATTTTTTGAAAACCTATCCAACGATATGAAATTTAACCCTCCACACCCACTCCCACGGAGTGAGGGTGACTCTGAAATCTTAAATGGGAACCATTTTTTGGACAGATTTGGATTCTCCGCATCAAACAAGAGGCTTTTTTCTATAAAAAAGTTTTTCTAAGAACGATATTTACACAATTGATATTTATGATTTTATTAGACAAAATTAACATGTTTAAAACGTCTGATTTAGATGTAAACAAAGTATATGAAAAACTATTAGTTAATCAGAAAATGTAAGATCTCATTAAAATTGAAAATAACGAAAAAATTATGATACATCCTAATAGTTTGCGAAACAAAATATATGAGTTTTGACCTTAAGCGATGATAAAAAAAAGCGTTCGAAAATCGTTACAAGAGATCAATCAAAGAATTAATTAATTACATTCAATGAATATGTTAATTATCACAAAAATTGTAATTCCACGTAAACAGTATAGTATTCTGTACATACAATTAAGCAGAAAAGAAGTAGGCTTAAACTAGCAAAATTTATATGATTCATTTAAATATGATTGATAAATTACCTTGAAGTTATGGAATGTAAAAGCATGATGATAATTTTGTTTCAAGATTTGACTCTCATACATCCCTGTCCATGAGTATGTTTACGTTAAGAATATATTAAGAAAAAGAAATCGAGCTTTATTCAGATAATTGAAATAGAGCTTTCCCAGTCAATATTGAATTACGCGATGGAACCTCCTTGGAGCCGAAAGAGTAACGCTGGCGTCGTGCAAGCGTTATATGTGGGTTATAATATTTCCGCCGGCCACCAGAACCATAACGGCTGCTTTCAATTGCAACCATTAAGGAACTGTTGTGTAACTGTTACGGTGCCTAACGAAGGAGTATATGAGGATCCACTGCAGTACCATATAAGTAAAGCCACTGTGGAACCATTATGGTACCTATGAAACGAACTTAATGAATCCTTGTGGAACCATTTCGGAACCGTTTTGGAATCATTATGGTACCTATAAAATGAACTTAATGAATCTTTGTGTAACCATTTTGGAGCCGTTTTGGAACCATTATGGTGCCTATAAAATCAATTTAATGAATTCTTGTGGAATCATTTTGAAGCCGTTTTGGAACCATTTTGAAACTGTTTTGGAATCACTTTAGAATCATTTTGAAACCAATTCGTGTAACTAAAAAAAATGTAAAAATATGCAACTATCGAGCAACTTTTTCAGAGAAGCTACGATACCAATAAATTTTTTAGCAAATGGTATATTAATATCGAATTGAAATATTAATAAAAAATTAAGCAAAAAATGAAATAAAATACAATTTAAACTATATTTGAAAAAAATATATTTGTCAATTGTAGTTAAAACTTTTTAAATTATGTTATATTAAACTTATCTTATTTCAATAATTGAAATAAATTAAATTAATAATTTAAATAACTAAAGCATATATGTTGCTTGAAGGTAAGGTAAATAAATATCTCATATATTGGTCGATTTTTGTTATAAAATATATTTATTTAAACGAAAGTGAGTTTAAAACAACAACAGTTATTATAAAAAAAATTTACAAACTATAATATTTCAAAACAATTTCTCTAAAAAAAAGGAAAGTCATAAATTTTCGGTTAATATATTTTTTAGCTTATTGCAATAGAAATATAGTTATGGAAATAAACCATATAAGTTTAAGTCATATAATAATATTTTCGTATCTCGAGTAGCGGACGACTGTGGAACTACGGTGCGATACAGAATTTGTTGACACACTCGCTCCGCTCGTGCCAACAAATTCTGTATCGCACCGTAGTTCCACAGTCATCCGCTATACTCTCGATACGAAAAAAAATGTAAATGCCTCGGGCGTCGGTGGCGCCCTCGGCTATAATGTACTAATAGAAAATTACGTTATTGGTTAAGTTTTGGTGTAAGTTCCGAAGTAGTTTCATCTAAGATAATGTATAATATTTGAAGATATAATTTTAATAATGTTTGAGAATTATTCTAATAATAAATAAAATATCGAATTTTCGAATAAACTACTTTATAGTTTAACGCAACAATAATATTTATTAAAAAAGATAGACATTAGGCTTATTAGACGCCACGACCCGCAGCTGAATCAAAAAAGTCTAGGAACTCGATGATGGATAAAAACGCTTTTATATTATAAATCTTTGAATAAAAATCAAACATATAGTTAAATAATAATACTCTAGTGAATCTGAGGTTATAAATATGTAAGCAGGTGCAAGTTTTATTTGTACATAACAATTCACTTTGCTTATTTAAGCGATCCTTTGTACGGTCATACCAGTTTTGTATATATTTGTTAACTCTATATTTATTCTCTTCAAGGTACATATGTACTGCTCATCTCATCTGAAAAATGCAAGTATAAATTTTAATCTATTATGGATGTAAAATAGATGTATAATGATTGATTAACCCTTTGTGTATATTTATCCACTACAATAAACAAATAAAATTTTGAAATTTTTGAGATTATGTAAGTTGTAATAAAAATATTCTAACAAAATTTAAAATGAATAAAAACTTAAAATTAACTTAATATTTACATAAATAAACAAATTATTGCAAAGAAATGAAAAAAAATTGCAAAAGCAGCTTATTTTTAACATTTTTAAGTCATTTTAAACAAAAATAAATTTATCAGATTCATAGAAAAAAAATTTATTTAAAGGGTTAACCATTTAGTAAGAGAAATTTTGCGTTTTATTAACAAATACGTCTTGGATAAGAAAAAAACATAAGATTATTAAATATATAAAGCAATCTGTGTACTATAAAACGTAAAAATACAAGTCAAACTTCTTATTGAAATTTAAAGTACTTGGATAAACGGTAAGTCGAAGAGACTGAACTTTGATATATACGCTCAAAAATGTTGTTCTGTAAACGTATATTTTAAATTTATAAATGGATATTTTTTTTTTGTATATATATTTTTATATTCTTATAGATATACTATACACTTGAACCTTACGACTTTGATTAAATTTAAGACTTTGACTCGAAATCCCTCAGCACTTTGACGAGATACATTGAATTTTTGGTTGAAATGATGAGACTCTCCGGTCCCGACTCGGTCGAAGTCATGAGGGTCAAGCGTGAAATAAACAATAAATATGTCTAAATAAACCGAGATTCTGTTATTTCTCAAGTTATTGCAAATTTATATCAGCAATATAAAAATTTACCTATTACTTTCAGTTTTACAGTAGAGGAATCAAAGCAAATTCGCTGTACTGGTTATGTAATCTCGTAACAGTTTCATTGATCATTGGTATATTAATCATTTTTCGTTTTATTGAAAAAATTGGAACCTTTATCGGTTCATGTACGGAAGCCGTGTCAGCAACACAAATTCCCAGGTCTATCGAATCACATGGCTTAGTAAATAATGAACGACATTTCTTGAATAGTTGTACATAGAAGAAAACGTTTTCATCTTCTTTTGAAATTTCTTTGATTAATCCTACTGAATTATTTTTCAACAAGCAGACGTTATCTTTAGGATCTACACCTAATTTGAAATGTTTAAATTTCAACTAACTTCAACTGATCGTTTTTCTTTTTTGTTTTATAATGTAAAATTGGATATTTTTTAGATTCATCCTGTCTATCAAGTTACTCTTCTATAGTTCTGTTCAATAACTGTTCTAGTGAACTGTCGTTAGGTGATATTTTATTCTTGAAATTTTGCATAGCATTTTCAAAATCAAAAGCACTAAAGGATATTATGTACATTATAGGTTACATTTTCTGAGCCATAATAATAAGGAAATTTTAAAACATACTCTTTTAGCAGTTTTTCGGCATAACTATTGTGAGTTTTATACATATCTTCATCACTTAAGATTCTACAAACAACGATCAGTTTCAAAAAATGTGTATACTTTTTGGAACATAAAAACCCGCGTGGAAAAAAAAGTCTGGATATTATTTGGATATAGGCTGGATCAGTCAGTCTGGATAAAATCTGGTCACAGTATGGATATGGTCTGGAAATAGTCAGGAAATAGTTCGGTTATAATCTGGATATCATTTGAGATTGACTGTGGATAATAGCTGGAACGTGTCCGCGTTCCAGCTGTCATCCTGACGAATTTGATGAAAATAAAAGTATGGAATAAGTCTGGCAAACAGTTAACCAGAGTAAGTCCAGACTACTTATTCTCTTTAGAATTTATCATCCAGACTACAACCAGATTAAATTCAGAAAAATTTTGATTTTATCCAGATTATGTCCAGACTGTTACCCAACTAATTTATCTACATGAATTCCGGATCACATACAGACGACATTTCGAACATATCCACACTGCATTGTGACGGTATATACAACAGAATCCACATTACATCCAGACTAAATCCAAATCATATTTAGAAAACATCCTGATAACAACCAGATAACATTTAAAAATAATTCAGATCACATCCAGACTCTATTTCTATAAAATTATATCCAGATATCATCCGGACTTCACTCAAGAACATAACCAACCTGCATCCTTATTACGTCCAGACTTTCATTTAACTTTTATATCCAGATTAATTTCAATTCATACCTGGAAGGGATCTGTATAACAACCACAGTATATTCTGAAATAGTCCAGATTACACCCAGGCTCCATACATATGAAATTTTATCCGGATATTATCCTGACTGCATCCCGACGATTCATGAACTGAATCCTGATTATGTCCAGACTTCTATTTAAATTTTCTATCCAGACTAATTCAAGATTATATTTAGACGGCATCTAGATTATTTCCATTTTATATTCGGAAATAATCCAGATGTCATCCCGACTTTATACCAATAAAATATTATCTCTGTATCATCGCTGAACTATAGCCAAGATCATATTTAGACTGTATCCCAACAGCATTTAAATGAATTCTGATTGCCCAAAAGTTTGCAAAAAGTAGTTCGAAAGAACTATAGAAATAGTATAAAATAGTCTTAAATTGTCTAAATATAGTTTAAAATGTAGAACATAGTGGGGAAGTCTAACTTTATGTATAGTAATCAGAATGCGCTTTGATAGTTCATCTATCAAAAAATAGGCTGAACATGGTTTGATAATATGTATTTATTAAGTACAAACAATGAAATATATATTATTTAATTTCTCATAATACAGTACACTTTCATATAATCTTATATAAATTAAAAAAACTGAAAAAGATCTAATAGTAGAAACCCAAAAAATACTCAATATAGTTAGTCTTATACACTTATTTATCTTCACTGTTACTTCTTTTCTTCTTATTCTCTTCGTCGTCTTTTATTTCAACTTCTGCTTTTCTCTTAATGCTTTCAACTTTTGTTATCTTTTCTTTAACTTCTTCTTCCTTCTTAGCCGCTTTTCTGTCTTTGCTTGGATTGCGCAATTCCGCTAAATGCTGGTTAATTGCACGTACAATATACGCACTATTCAGCTCCTGTACCTTTTTCTTTGTACCTCCTTCAACGTTTTTCTCTGTCTTTCTTCCTTGTTTTAAAGAACCAAAACGCAGAACATAATCTATATAAACAAAACATGATAAAATGAGATTACAAAGAAGACTTATAAGGAAATAAATGTGTAAAAGGTATTATTTTATTTATGGATTAAATCATTTTAAACTGCATACATTTGAGCAAATCCATAATAAATTATCATTTAGCGGTGCAAAATATTTTTTTTCAAGGGCAAACATTATTTTCTATTGTAATATTATTTGTGTAACTT
Organism: Scelioninae gen. 1 sp. ZL-2020; assembly: GCA_022817745.1. Classification (NCBI taxonomy): domain Eukaryota; kingdom Metazoa; phylum Arthropoda; class Insecta; order Hymenoptera; family Scelionidae; species Scelioninae gen. 1 sp. ZL-2020. Next base: position 28,482 of record JABFOU010000002.1, on the reverse strand, counting down.
ATGAAAGGGATTTCCGCACTTTTTTCTCCCTAGGAAGCGTTTTATTCTCTCAGGCTTCGCTCTCGGGGAATATAGCACTTCCTTGGATGAAACACGTGAATTTCCGTTGAAAGGTTGTTTAACATAATGAAAAATGTCGTTATTCTCTATTGGCGCTCGCACATCAGGTAAGCAATGTGTATCTGTGTAAGGATGTGATTTGAGGTATAAAAACTTTCTAAACATTTAATATGATTTCAAATAAGTCATACTTTGTATTTCTAACGTAAAAAATACTTCTATAGTACCTATATTTTATGCTTTTAGCATACATTTTTAAAAACAAATTACAATTGAAACTTAGTTTCATTCAATTATCTACTATTCCGTTTTCTTCCATAGAAAAATTAAACAGAAAATCAAAAATTATTATTGTTATTAGTAATATAATTCTTATTATACATATATTTACCTTTAATTATAAATCCTACAAACACGTAATGGTTCCGGATTAGGTTTATTAAATTTTTTATTTAATAATTTAAAATATTTGAAAACTTTTTTATGTTTGTTAACTTTTTGTTACAAATCAGATATTTCTCTTTTGTTTCATTAATAAAATGTATTATATTAAATCACTTTAAATTGTTTCTTTCGTATTTTAAAAAACAAAACATATTATTTTTAATTCAAAATTATTATTTTGTTCATAATATCAATTATATCAATTAGAAGAACAATAATAATGTTTTTCTTTTCAGTTTTTATAAGGAAGATAATATTAATATAAATAATAAATAGATAATTCAGTAAATTGAACTTTTGATATAAAATAGTCGTTAAATATCAGTGATAATAGTTTAAAACAGAGATTCTCATGTATTTATACCTTAAATTACACCTAGAAAATATTTCATATTTTGCCTTCATTGATAGATCCCATAATAACAAAGATTCAAAATAAATAGGGGTGTCACTTCTCGATTATTTCTTGGTTATTATTTTTTTTGTTTCAGATCTTTGTAAACAATATTATAATAAAGTTAAAACAAAATTTTTTTCGAACCACTAAAAGACAGTTGTGTATGCTGTTATAGTTTATTCGCTGTTATAGAGATCCGGTAAATCATTTGAAAATTTAATTTTAGAAAAAAAGGTTTTTGAAAGACAAATAATTTGAAAAATAGTATGTGCGCGTGTGTGGTATTTTAAATAATTAATGCCGAACAATCCTTTAAACAATTGATTTTCAAATAATTTTCTTTATTTTTATTTTTTTTAAGAACGGGGAAGCTTGTCAAATTAGAATTTTTATTATTTAAATATATGAACAGCAATTACTATACACATTTGCTTCATTGAAACTACTTACATTCTATTGCTTTGAACATAACTGGATTTAATGGGTCCAATTTTTCATTTCTTTTGCTGCGTCCACGTACAGTACTTTTTTTTAAAACAGTCATATTTGGTTCTAATATATGTAATAATTCACATGCTAGTTTACTAGCATTAGATCTGTATCGTCGTAAAGTGACATTATGGTCCATTAGATTTATGTAAATGCCAGAACCTTCTAGGACTTCATACTGCAAAGAAAATAAATTGTATGCTTCAATTATGGTACATCATGATTTCAATTAAGTTTTTAACGGAAGTTAGGCTTGAAGCAGTCGCTGTCATTGACACATTTTCCATTTCTCTTTCCCGCAATGGATTTTCAGTACGTGAATAAGAGATGGAGCACACACATATCATTACAGCAACTTAAACTACCTATAGCAACTGATTAAAAATGTTCATTACACAAAAATTCATAATGAGCACTTTTAAAACAAATTAAATCATTTTTTAGGTAATTGAAATAAAAATTTGTCTAATGAGAAATTAATCAAAAAGATTATCAAATTATATATATATATATTATTATTATTAATGTTATGCACATTACTTTATTGTTAGAATTATGTGATTGTAATGTTTTTGAAGAAAATTTTGAAGAAATTTAACAATTTAACGTAATGAAATTTAAGCCAATAGTGATCATTTTAGAAAGATATCGCTGATAATGAGCCTGAAAAAACGCCTAAAAACTCTGAAAAAGCTGAAAATGCCCACTTCAACAGATTTTCAGAGTTTATATAAGTTATATATAAAAATATCTGAAAAAGTCTGAAATTGAAAATGATTGAAATTTGTTTGAAAATGAGAAATTATACTATTTTATAAATATTATTACAGTACAACTACTTTTTAAATATTTTTCTATCATTTTCATTGTCAGAGTTCTTCAGCCGTTTTTTGAGAAAATTTTCAGATAGGCTTACCAAAACAAAGGACAGAAAAAGAGGACATTTTATGTATTTTAAATAGGCGTCCTATCATTTGTCTTTTTCTACCTGGTAACCCTGTTTTCAGACATTTTAAATCATTTTAAACATTTCTTCAGACATATTTTCAGTTATATTGTTCAAAAACGGTTTTTAATTATAACATTTTATTAAATAAATTTTTACTTTATTTTGTTTGTAATTGATTATATTTGAATCCTAAATGTAGACTTTTAATTGAAGGAAGTTCTTGTAATATGATTTTGAGAAAATTTCTTGTCCGAAATTTCTTCATAAAATTTAACAATTTCTAAACAAGATAATACTTACTTTTTTCTTTTCAGATAAAATTTTTGTAATCATAAATTCGTTTTTAATTATAAAATTTTTTATTTTTTCTTCATCATTAAGGTTATCTGTTTGGTTCTTAGATACATCTAAAACATAATAAGAAAATACTACATTAAATGATCGCTTCAGTATTAAACAGAAAAAAAATGTTTTTTTACTGAACCTATTTTACTTAAGTTGAATATGGAATCTGATAAGCTATTTCTTTGTTATTAAGGCAAGTGTTCAAACTATTGTTACTAAATTCATATTCTTTGTATACAAAAATTTTAAAGAATTTTTTAATCTCGAGCGCGGACAAAATTGAAACTACAAGGCGGATAATTCAATTTTTGTTGTTTTCTCTCTGTTCAAAATAGTGTATTTCAGACTTGTAACCAGTATCTACACCGAAAATACTTTCGGTTTGGGTCCTGGAAAATTAATTTCTACATTTATCTCAACAATTGTACCCATTTTTTCAAATGATTATTTTTTAAACTTGATTTTTTTTTTCAATTAATGAATTAATTATAATTAAATAGTTTTAATGAAAACTGAATGAATCAATTTTTTTAAATAAGGTGTTAGCTCATTACAGTAAATTGTTGAATAAACAAAACAAATTGATGTTTAAATTGCTTTCTAAATTTATCAACATCAGAAGAATCATATATTTTTGCAAATTGTAATTTTTCAAATTTGATAAGTGTTTTGATTCAGTTTATATACCGTCATTGTTTATCGGCTGATTGTTGGTCGCATCGCTGTTGCTGGATGAAGATTGCAGGAGATCTATATTTTTATGAAAACGTTATTATTAATCTTTTCGTTTATATTTCACATAAAAATGTCATAATTGCAGTTCTTTTAATGAAAACTGAATGAATCAATTTTTTTTAAATAAGATGTTAGCTCATAACAGCAAATTGTTGAATAAATAAAACAAACTGATGCTCAAATTGCTTTCTAAATTTATCAACATCAGAAAAATTATATATTTTTGCAAATTGTATTTTTTCAAATTTGATAAGTGTTTTGATTCAGTTTATATACCGTCATTGTTTATCGGCTGATTGTTGGTCGCATCGCTGTTGCTGGATGAAGATTGCAGGAGATCTATATTTTTATAAATAGTAGTTTACTTTACAAGTGGGAAAAGTAGCGACTTTTCTAACGAGTGTGTGATTGGTCACGAGCGAAGCGAGTGGCCAATCACACACGAGTTTGAAGAGTCGCTACTTTTTCTACAAGTGAAGTACATTACTTTTTCTTATAAGTAGCGGTAAAAGTGTCTACTTTTCCCACTGTCTTCGGTTGGAAAAATACTCACTTTTCCAACTGATGAAAGTGGGAAAAGTGGGCACTTTTACCGCACGTGTAAGAAAAAACGTTATAATTTTGTTTACACATTTCATAAGAATAAAAATTTTTTCATTCCTCGAGTCGCGGACAAATCCGGAACTGCAACGAAGAAAAACATCTTTCTGTCCTTGTTTCTTCAACTAGTATGTTGATTGGAGGTGAATATTCCAAAAATAGTTTTAAATATTATAAAATATTCTTACTATATTCTTTGATATTATTTACAAGAAAAAAAGGTAAAAAACAATATTTTTTAATTCATTTTAATATACAATCATGCGTTTTATGTTATCAATCACGAGATATTGAAATAAATCACGTAAATTAAGACCAATTATTTAATAACTATAATGTGCAAGAGAAATAGACAATCATAGTGACGAATCCCTTTAAAACTAGTTGAAGATTTAGTTAGATTTCGATACAATCGTCTACAGAATTACTTTTTTTGTGTAGTTTTTTTTATCGAGTTTGAAGTATATTTTACAACATTTTTTTAATTTTTATTTTATAATTTTAATCAAAGGAAAAGATAAAGAAGCTGTATGTCAAATATTCTAAAAAAAGATATTTTATTTAAAATTTCATATTCATATATGAAGAGAAAATTGAACAAATAAAAATAATTTGTTAAATAAATAACTTTTTTTTAGAATTTGTAATTGCTAAATTATTTTTTAAATATTTCAAGGAATATATTTATGCATTAGATATTATAGTGTTATAAATAAAATTTAAATTTAGAAAAAATTATACAAAAATAAGCCTAATTTTCAACGCTTTATAACGAAACCATATTTTTTGTAAAACATAATGACAAATTTTTTTTCAAATAAACAATTCCTTACATTTGTAGTTAAAACGTATACAATAAAAATAATAAATTAATTTAATTAGCAATCACAGTTTTTGATTAAAACACAGTACCTGAAATAGATGGAACATTTACTAAATTTCTTTCATCCTCTTGGACAATGATTTGACGTTGTTCCTTTTCTTTTTTTTTCTTCCATTTCATAATTTTCGGTGTTGCTCTTGGTGTAGATCCTTTCCCCTTTTTACTCCAATTCCCATTTATATCGACGTCTAAATCATCTAAACTTTTTTTGGTATCTATGAATAAATAATACATTAACTAAAACATCAAACACAGTTTCTTTATTTTTACATTGAAAATGAAAATAAGAAGTACATATTATTACACGCATTCATTAATGTAATACGCGTACGTTCACTGTGAATCTACCTTTATGCTGGCACAAAAAAAGCATATGTGAAAACGCATGCGCAAAATTGAAACTATGCCAACCCTGTCTACCAGGCTGCAGGAAATTTCAGTAATCCAAAATATTACAGAGAATTATCGTTTTGCTTTAACTGAAATAATATTATTATTTCTATTATTATTCATTTATAAAAAATTTGACCTTTTATAAACAAAGATCTTTAAATTATCTGATGACACAGTTGTTGGTTATCTGCAGATACGAAATTTTCACAGGCGCATTTTTAATGCCAGCGTAAGCCAATACACGTTTCGCGACCATCTAATAAAAATTATTAAAGCGCCATCTTTAAACAGTTATTTAAGTAATAAATAATTTTTACACAAGTTACCGATGTTTTATTTCCGATACAAAAATATGTTAGTTTGGAATATCTTAATTTGTAGTATAATATATGTTTATACGTACCGGAAAATTTTAATAATTTTCCTATATGTTTTTCATTTTCGTACATAACCCAGCATTCCTCATTCACATTTGCTTCTGCAGGTTGTACTAGATGTGATTTGAGCACGGTGCATGATTTACAATTCGGCCAGAACACCAAAGCAAACTTAAGCCTATTCATTAAATAAGAAATTTGATTATTACATTTACAATTGCATTTAAATGAGATTATTTACTCTCATAAAAAAAGAAGTAAATGGAACAATTTGATAAAAAATGTGTAATATGCAATATCCGCGGTTATTTGCTTAAATTTAATAGTCAAATTTAAATTTAATAGTTTTGAAGTGCACGTTGAAACATACAATAATATCGCTTATTAATAATAATAGTATAATTATTACACTAATCATGCATTACAGGTCAATATGATATTGAAACAATATTTCGCGTAATATATTATGTTTTCACTAATGTCTTATTTAACAATAAAATTTACTTTTCAGAATATAATTATAAGGCGAAAATCATATAATTAATAGGTGAAAATCGTAAAAAAAATATTGTAAAATACTGTATCAGAGAAATAGTTTGTTGATATCAACTGAATTCGCTTGTTGAGAATATTTGTTTATGACAAAGAAACTTTTCTTTTAGAATAACAACACGATTGGTTCAGATCAATAAATGATATATTTTTGTTTGGTTTAACGGATTTTTTTTTGTTATTAGATAAAAAATACTTTATTTTTGTTGCTTATTAAAGTATAAACATAATAATGTTAATATTGTACTTTGTTTTTTAATGCCTTTTGACAATATTGAATATTAATATAAAAAAACAAGAATAACAAACTTTGTAAATTAAGATATACAGTTCAAATTTTAAAATTAGTTTCTGAAAAAGGCGAGACTTAGTCGTCGAAACGTAAATAACAAAATAAAAAACGTACAAATTCTGAGTTTTATATTAGTTCCTAAAAGACAAATAATATTGTTTTTATATATTTATACTAATTAAAGGAACCAAATTCAAAATAGTTTTAATAATAATGAATACTATTATTAATAAGTGATTCAAATGAATATTACTAAATTGAAATTTTATAAAGCTATGACATCTTCAGCATGGAAAACTCGAGTTCAATTCTATAAAAAATTGAATTTATTTAGTTTATTATTTGAAAAAAAAATCCATATAAAAAATTCCATTAAAAAAAGGAACATAATCAGGTTGGAACAATAAGCCATTATTAATCCCAATAATATTCTAAAAGTTTTTTATTCAAATTCAGAAACAAAATGAACAAATTATTTTATTTTAATCGTACCAAACCTGAATTAAATCATTGAAACATTTTCAATGTTTCAAAATGAAAAATGTTTCAAGAATTTATATGAAGTGATTATGGATACCAAACTAGCAAATACCTTTTTCTTATAAATATTAAAATTGCAAAAAATTTACAAATTTCTTAAATTATGTCCAGCTTTAAAGTAAATCATACTGTAAAAATCTGTATAAAATTTTAATTAAACGATATTGATTTGATTCACTCAGCTTTAATAATTAATGAAATGTTAAGAATGTTTTTCGTAATATGATATAAATCATTTTATTCTAAGATTGAAATTCATCTTATATATCTGATTTATAAGAAACAGAAACTTGCAGAAGTATTTTTTCATGAATTTATAGGGTCTTATAAAAAAAATGTAGAATACATTAAACTCGAAAAAAAATACCTTCAAAATTAATAAACTGTTCGTTATTAAAGAGGAATAACTGTAAAATTGCAATCAAAATTAACAAATATATCAGTCATTGTTGTCGAATTGTCGATTTTTTTCTCAACAGAATTTTGATAGCATTTTTAAGGTTATTCATCTACTAGCAAACAATTCAGCAACTTGTATTAATTATTATTACGTAATTGTAAATGGAATTGTTTTGAATGAAATAATCCAAACAAAATTTGTTTACATATGATAAATAAAAACTAATTTTAACGGAGAAGCAAAATGAAATTTTTACTTACAGGGAAGGTTATAGATAAATATATAAACTTTATCCATTTACAAATATGATTTATTTTATTCATATATACGAATTAGGAGTAAAATGTCTTTCTTACCTTTCGTTGTTCATGATGAAACACAAAATTGTCACTCTTAAAATTTATATCCTTCACCGAAAAATGCAAAACGTGAACTTAAATAAAAATCTTACTGTTTTAATACAAAACTATATACTCTTTCGGTTATTTGCAAAAAGCGTAGAAGACGATTTACGCGCACCCTTTTCAGCAAGAAAATATTAAACTTTCTTGGCGGCAAAATTTTATGTTAAATGGAAAAGAAATATTTCATAATGTATATATGAAATAAAATATTTCATAATTACATGTTATTAACAGATTATTAAAATTAAAGGATTTGCATTGTTTATTTATTTATTTAAATTTTATATTCCCAGGTCTTCTGCTGCGACTTTTATAATTATCTACCACTTGTGGCGCTGTAGTTTATTTTCAAATAGCCTCTTCATATTGGCTCATAAAGCCTTATTCTGTTAGTCTTCTCTCTTTTTATTTGCCAAAAAAAACTAAGAATAGATGTTTGCAAATTTATTAACTGTCATAAAGAATCAAATCTTTACCTTTATCAAACCCTATCTATTTTTTCATTAAAGAACATATGATATTTAATAATATTCGAAAGTGGTATTCATATTCAAATTTCAATACAATAACATTTCAATCTATATCACTATATCAGTGACGTTGTGAGTTTTTAATTTCAATTTATTCAAGAAATACGGGTCAAAATACGAATTAGTTCTAAGTGACAGTTAACCCGATTAGTATTAGGTGATAACATCGTTTTAGGTATAATTATCATTTAATAACAATCTGAATAATTCCCGGAAAAGTACTTGTTTATTTTTCCGTATAGTTTACAATTTTTTAACACGATGAAAAAGAGAATTGAAGAATATTCAAAGCGACATCAACGTCGAATTATCAGGTTATGTTCTTCATCAAACGAGTAAGTTAAACTTTAATTACAAAATAGTTAAATAATAATTTACATACAATTTTTTATAAGATACATATGTATAATTTAAATTGAAAATTAGATTTAAGTAATTTGGATTAAATTTGAAAACTTACATTTTAAAGCGCAGTTTTATCGTATAATTTTTTTTTATGTAAACATCATTAAATTTATAAAAAATAGGAGTATAAATTGTACTGTAAGTATTATACAGCAATTTTTAAATTGAATATATTTTTCGATTTAAAATCAAGTTTGGATTTAATTATTATAATTTATTTTACCTATCTAAAAGTTAATTACTATATGAATTTTAATTAAATTCATGGGATTTTAATTATTATAATGGCATTTTTATTAAGGGATCATATAAATTCATATGAAAAAAATACTAATAAAATTCAGGTTTATTGATTTAATGTTTACTTGAATAGAATGATTTGTGTCCGTTATTTTTGAAAATGTTTATAGAATGATTTTTCACTCTATGAAACTATGTTTTACATTTTGTTCATTAAATAAATATTATTAAAATATAATTTTATGAGGTGTAATACAATACCATTTCCCGTAAACTTAAATGTAATTTAAAGCGACTCTTCAATTGACTTACTGAAAATGTTTTTTTCCCTTAAAATTCACAGTCCAAATGAATAAATACAATCAAATAAAATAAAATCTCCAGACGTTTTTGCACACTTAAATAATAAATGATTTTTTTTCTAAATGGCAAGTGTATTTCATTACATGTTACTTTATACAATTTTGTTGCCTTAAATTTATTGCCTTTAAAACATTTTTTGAAATATTTAAAAGGCATTTTTATTGTTATATACACGAAGGTTTTGAAACAAATATTCAAAAGAAAATAATTCTTTCGGAGGGATCAATTTTTAAAAAGTTTTAAAAAGTTTTTTTATGTTTTACTTTTTATAGTTTCTTTGATTTTTCATATTATTTACTTTTTAACTTTTAATTAATATCATTTCACTTTTATTTAATTAATTTATTTTCATTTAATTTAATATATTTCTGATTAGAATATACCACTTTGCAAGATAATTAATTATATTGTGTATAATATAATTAATATATATATTAATATATATTGTATAACAATTGTTTATAACTTCTCGACAAAACAATGTAATATTGTCAATATTTTGTCTGATTAATTGAGAAAATTATATTGTTTATTGTTTCTCCGTTTTTGTTGAATTGAACATATACAGACAAAATTAGATTCACTTACACAATTATTTATAATCATAGGAATATAGATAATGTAAATGAAGAAGACAGTGGAGTTCAGGTATCTAGTAATGATGTTGATATGACAAGTGATAATGGGCATTGTACAAATTCCATAAATACTATTCATCACGATGAAAATATAAATGCTGATAATTATGACAATGTTGATTACCATGATGATGACAATATGTGTGTGATTAATGAAAATGAACTGAATTTTGACGATGGTTCCGATAATACTCAAGGTAAAATATTAAAAATATTCTGTATATATATATATTTATATATACAATGATAAAAATGTAGATATTTTATCATGAACTTTAAGGAATAAATTAAAACTTTATTGTTATTTCATCAACAATGTTAAGTTAAAGCTTTTTACTTTAACATTTAAATATTTGAAGTTACTTAAGTTTAAGTCTTTGATGTAATTTTATACCCGTAATGAAATAAATATTTATTTATACGGTTTATCGGTGTAATTTTACTTACATTATTGTGTCAGTAAATTCACAAAAAAAGTATTTTTTTCACTGTGCAGTGACATATAACTTACTATATTGTGTGAAAAACAGTTTATAAGAACAAATTTCAATGTACTAACATTTCTATATATAATTATGTGTTTTTATCCAGATTTTGTGGATGATGATCATGACCATGACATTGACGATGATTCTGATTCTGATTCTGATTCTAATTATTATAATTCTAGTATAAATACTAACAGCCATAATGAAAGTAATGATATTCCAAACGAAAATGTCGCAGAAAACGAGTTTAATCGTAATGGTGGTTACAATGGTGATGATGATTATGATCAAGGTAAATATAAACATAACGTAAACAAAAGAAAATAGATGACTACTCAAACCCAGCTTGTTTAAAAAGAAAACGTTTCAGATGCACAGTCCAAACTACAGCTTTTTCCACCACGTACTATATAGCAGGCGATTCTTTTGAATTTAAATAATCGCCTGATATCATAATTTGATAAAAAAGATGCCTTGATAGCCAACATATATGTAAACGGTTTACATAAAGTTTATATACTGTTAAGAAACCAGGGAAAAGTTTCATTCAAAAGTACAAAAATTTATTAAAAATTCATATATTTATAAAAAAATGCGTAGTAGTAAGTAGATTATGTAGATTAAATTTTTATATAAATATTCGAATTTATATTATATTTTTTTTTGTGCGTGGCGACACTGGTCTCTAGTTTCTTCTACAGTATAATATATTTTGTACTAACATTCTTTTGTGTAACTATTATCATTTAATATTATTTCGTTTAAAATTATTGACTATAATTTGCCAAATAGTAGTTAAAACAATACAGCTTCAATTATAACATTTCGAAATAAATTTTATTTCTTCTTCTTATACTTTTTTAGATGTTTCTTTCAAATTGTATATTGCAGATAAGTTTCGAAAAAATTATTACTTTTTATTTTATAAGTTTTACAGATAATATTTGAAATATTATTTAAAAGTTCTTCTTTCTACACTATAAAAATTTCTGATTAAATTGATCGAAAATAAAGGGATTATTATACATCGATTAGAAACTTTATGATAAAGTTTTTTTTCTCTTCCTCTATTACGGGACGGAATAAGAATTTCCCACCCTATAGAGAAAAATGTCATTTTCAACCGTTTACTTTGTAAATAGAAATTACAAAACTTCTCGCATTTGTAACGAAAAGTATAATATGCGACAAGGAAAAGATGTTGGTCACTTCAACTTTGTTTATTGCATGCCTTCGCCTTTTCTAGCAACATTTCAAGAAACGTTTTAAATATATCTGCCTTAAGGCAAATTGTTTATAGCGAAAAACATATCTTTTTACAGTATAACATTAACTTTCTACAGTTTTTGTTCAAAATTAAATCTGACTCTGTTTAAACAAATCCAAAAGAAAAGTTAAAATTTATTAGGTAATGTAATATATCAACAAAATACTTGCAGATGCAGAAAGTATCAATATGAGCGATAGAAGCAGTGAAGGTCAAAATGATGAGATGAACGTAGATCTGTTGTATAATGGATCAAATATCACAACTGAAGAGAGCTTGCTATCAATCCTAAGCCTATCCTCTCGTCATAACATCAACAGAGCCTTATTAACAGATATTCTGAAAATTTTAGAATTACATTGCCCTCGTCCGAATAAATGTGCAAAATCAGTTCATAAACTAAGAAAAGCATTCGATGGAGATAATGTACCTATTATAAAACACTTCTATTGTGAAAATTGTAAACATATGTTACGCAGTGAGATAGATAACTGCCCAAATGAACATCTCAAACCAAAAAAAGGCTATTTTATTGAAATTCCTGTAATACGACAGTTGCAAGATATGTTTAAGCGCCCAGGCTTTTTCGAAGTTTTGAATTACCGTTTCGAAAGGAATGATGTTATAAATTCGTATACAGACATCTATGACGGGAAAATTTATAAAGAGCTGTGTGCATCTGGTTTACTTACTAATCGAAACAACATATCGTTTACCTGGTATACTGACGGAATCAAAATTTTTAGAAGTACGTTCAATATATGGCCTGTTTATTTAACAATAAATGAATTACCTTACAATGAAAGAACGAAAATGGAGAATATAATACTTGCCGCCTTATGGTTTGGAGACGAGAAACCATATCCACCTAAATTTCTATCACCTCTTCTTCAAAGTGCACAGCAATTATCACAAGGAATTCCAATTCAGTTGCCAAATAATGATATTATTACAGTCAAAGCAATCATATTGTGTGGACTCGCCGATTTGCCAGCAAAGGCATTATTTCTGAATATGATGCAGTACAATGGTGAAAATGGCTGTAATAACTGTAAACAAAGTTATACTGCATTACAAAATCTTAGAATATATCGATATACAAATTTCGAATGGAGAACAGATGCTGAAAGCGAAATGCAGGCAGCTGAAGCGACAAGGACTAAGCGAACAGTATGTGGTATAAAAGGAGTCAGTATTGTTTCAAAATTTTGTTACAAATACATAACTTGTACTGCTATAGATTCCATGCATTGCTTATTTGAAGGAGTGGTGAAAAATTTACTACATTATTGGTTTGATGCAAGTTCAGATATATCGTTGTTACGGGAATTTCTAGTGATTGTTGATAATCGTCTCATGAATGTGAAACCACCGTCTTTCGTGCAAAGAAGTCAGAGATCTATAGAGAAACATCTAAATTATTGGAAAGCGCATGAATTTAAGACGTGGTTTTTCCATTATTCATTGCCATTGTTAGCTGATTTAATGGGAATCGAACATTTTGAGCATTATAAATTATTGGTGTTCGGAATATCTGTATTATTCCAACCAAAGATAGCTGCAACTGATTTGGAAATTGTTGACCGGGTATTAAATAAATTCGTTGAAAGATTTGAAGAATTATATGGACAAAGACATATGACGATGAACGTTCATCTTATTTTACATCTAGTTAATAATGTTATTAAGTTTGGTCCATTATGGGTAACTTCATGTTTTCCCTATGAAGATATAAATGGTCGACTGAAGAAACTGGTTCATGGTAGCAAAGCTCCACAGCTTCAAATTTGCTCTTCATTAAAGACATTACTATCAGTAGCAAAAGCGAAAAGAGAAATTTTACAACATGGAAGACCAGCAACTACATTAATTGAATTACATAACTACAAAGTAGGACGATTAAAGAGAGAACAAATATCAGATTCAATGTGGATAATTGGAAAATGCAAACTTATGACAAATATGGCAATCGAAATTCAAAATTTATTTGCAAATTTTAACAGTGACAAAGTCCGTTATTTCAATTTTAATAGATTATTAAAAAATAAATATTTGTATATGAGCGAGGAATATTTAAGTGGGAAAAAAACGGGTAGTTCCTTTGCAACTTACGAGGAAAATGGTACTGAAGCGATTGGTAGTATTTTAACATTTATAAAAACTACTGATTGTGATTGTAAACAATTATGCAACTGTCACGCTAATTATTTTGCAATAATAAAACAATTTAACACTGAAAAACCTTTTCGCATCGATTTAAACGACCAAGCAATAAATCATATTTTGAAGATAACTGCTGAAAATGTAAGACTTGTACTTGTAAATGTTACTAATATTAAATCCATATGTTATAACATACCAATTATAAGGAAGAATATCAAATATTGTTCAATACCGATTAATGATATAGAGTTTGAGTGAAATTTCGCATTCTCGATAATTATATTTACTACATCCACAATATACCATATGCACTACCATATAAAACGATTATTATTTGTCTGTTAGGAATCATAATAAAACAAGATTTGTAAATGTTTCTTTTCCTTATTTACCTAAAGATAATTAAAAATCATCTGAAACTATAAAAAGTTTAAACTTTACAAAGGGTTTTTTTCAGTCATCTCTGGACTAAAAATACATTTTGAAACAATATTTACTTCTTTCATATTACCTCGGATCCCGCAAACATTACTGATCATTATTTGTAATTAAATTTAAAATAATTAATTATTTATTCTAGCAAATGTGTGAGCCGAAATAGAACTTTTTGAAACATTGTGGAGAAGCCTAGATAATATTAGTATAATAATCGTTTAAAAAGTCTTGGAATCCCACTTTAAAAAAAGCAGTAATTTAAAATTATTCTGGAAATAAAGTGTGAAGATAAACTGGGATATTCTCCAAGTTGCGAACGATATTTTTCGTCACGAGTGCAACTAAAAAGTCATGCGTTAACTCCCTTGATTTGAGGGAGAAAAACGAAATTTTATTCTCTAGGAAGTAAAACACTCGAAAAAGGGAATAATGATTCTCGAGTAAAGCTTCGCTTTACTCCCTCGAAGCTTCCAAGAGAACGACGGAAATGAAATTCTTTAGAAATAGGTTGCAATTACATTTTCAAATTGGTTTTATAAAATGGGGAATTTAAGTGTACGTGCGTCAAAACACCCTATTTAAAACTTATAGGAAACATTAATTTTAATACATATTGTAGATTATTTTTCAAAATGAAGTTCATGGAGAGATAACTCTTTCATTTAAGATGCGAAACAGATTATATAATAAATAATGTCATATACAAGTAAAACGAAGTATTAATACATCAATTATTAAATCAGGGTGTCTACTTTGCACGTAAAAATACAACAGACTTACATGAATCAGATAAGTATGTCGCATTTTTCAAGAATTAAGTATATATACTGTAAATATACAATTACATGCGTATACTATTATAATTTATACTAAATCAAATTCAGTTCGAGTCTGGCATTTTTTTATAATTATGAAATTAGTATTAAACTGGGACGTCTCTTAGCTTTCGGTCTAAAATAAACTATTCCTATGAATAATGAATCAATTTCTTATAGATGGGCATATTGCGTTTGGATAAATTTCGAGACTTCATAGGAGATTTTCTTATCCTCTGATAATTATTACATATATCAATAACAAGAAATTATTATTTTTGATTTTTCATGTAGAAAAACCAAAAATAAATACAAATTAATTTATATCATAAAAGTATAGAGATAATATATGAAAAAATATTATCTCCTTCTAAACAAATGATACTTCGTAATATATAATCATATAAGTAAATTCATCAACACGTTTCAAATTGCATGAATAATAACTGGGAATTAAAATAAATAAAAATATTAGAACAATATAGTATTCACTCAGTGAAGTATTATGGAAAGTTACAATAATATGATTATAAAGGAAACTGACAAATAATTTAATAAAATGTATACATTAATGTACTAAAACAAAAATGAATACTTCATACTTACAAATTAATACATTCGTCTATGTGTCTTGCTTATAGAAATTACTTTTATTTGGATTTCCAGTTAGATATCAATAAATGAATATGGAGTTCCATATTGATCTTATTTTTTACCATATAGAATCAATAGCAAAGTGGACATATTACTGCCAGAAACCGCATAGAAACATATAGAAATAGTTCTATTTGTTTCTATAAGACTTTTTCAACTGGGAAATCTTTTTCAAACATATATAAATTATTAGAATATTGAACTGAATGGTATAATTTAAAGTGATATGAAAATTGATATAATTTGGTCAAATTAAAAAATAGTCTCCTCAAGATATTGTAATGGTTACACTAAATACTGATTACGGTTACTCATAATCCAGCAGGCATTTAAATTAATAACTATTACGATGCATTTTTTTTGTCAAGGTAGCAATATATAACTGGTAACCGTTATAAAACATAGTCTAATTTAGATATTGTAATGGTTACACTTAAAATTTGCGATGGTTACCCATAAATGGTATTTATAGTAACCATAATCCATAATAATACATTGAATTAGTCTGGGAATAAAAGTTAAATAAAAGTCTGGACTTAATGAGGATGCAGGTTGGTTATGTTCTTGAGTGAAGTATGGAAGATATCTGGATATAATTCTATAGGAATAGAGTCTGGATGTAATCTGAATTAATTTTAAATGTTGTCTGGTTGTTATCAGGATGTTTTCTAAATATGATGTGGAATTAGTCTGGATAGAGAAGGTAAATAATAGGCTGGGCGTAATCAGGATGTAGTTTAAGTACTATCCGGATGCAGTATGAATTTGGTCTTATATGCAGGCCGGATGATGTGTGGATAAAAGTTTATACGACTGGAGTCTAAATGTAATCTGGATCATTTCTAAACGTAATATGGTTGTCATCCGGTTATCTTCTAGATATGATTTGGAATTAGTCTGGATGTAATGTGGAATCTGTTGTATATACCGTCACAATGCAGTATGGATATGTTCGAAATGTCGTCTGTATGTGATCCGGAATTCATGTGGACAAATTAGTTAGGTAACAGTCTGGAGATAATCTGGATGAAATCGAAATTTTTCTAAATTTAATCTGGTTGTAGTCTGGATGATAAATTCTAAAGAGAATAAGTAGTCTGGACTTACTCTGGTTAACTGTTTGCCAGACTTATTCCATACGTTTATTTTCATCAAATTAGTCTGGATGACGGCTGGAACGCGGACACGTTCCAGCTATTATCCACAGTCAATCTCAAATGATATCCAGATTATAACCGAACTATTTCCTGACTATTTCCAGACCATATCCATACTGTGACCAGATTTTATCCAGACTGACTGATCCAGCCTATATCCAAATAATATCCAGACTTTTTTTTCCACGCGGGAAGGGACGCATCACGACCATGCCAGTATACATCAAAAACTGTCTAAATTCTGTCGCTTTCCAGTAGTGGTAATCTAAAATATTTCTCGGCTTACGTCCGAATTCGTTTGGGATAAAGGGTTTCACTACTTGTACCACAATATGTGATAATGAAATAATGTCATCTGCTAGCAACCTTACAGACGACAGACCCTTTGTCCACAATTTCAGCACTTTTTTCATCACCCCTAGACATATACAGTGCATATAGTCAATTGGAAAATCTTTTATCATGTCTATTTTCAATTGTTCCAAAATCGTTATTCCGTTGTGATGCTCTGCTTGACTCTTTTTTCTAAATGTCTCGTCGGTTCTTAAATGACAGTCAACTAAAGAGAATGTCATCCTCCGACGAATCATTTTGCCCTTTTGTGTACAGTGAGTGCATCCGAAGTGTCCGTTAAAATATTTAGTATTTTTAATATAAGCTAATGCTGGAGCATCACATATTATAGCATTTGTTTTTATATTTACTTTAAAATTCTGTACTGTAATTAGTTTTTCTTCTAAAACTTTCACCTCTTCGACAAAATGTTTTAAAAAAGTGTTACAATTCTTCGGTTTACTAACCCCATAGAAACAACCAACTAGAAAAGGTTTATACTTTATGGGCGATACTACCATAGCTTGAATAGTACAAAAACTACTACCCGAGCTTTTTGTGAGAGGAAGACCATCTATATGAATGTTTAATTTAATATTAACTTGATTATGTGTTTCTAATTTATCTACATTGTTTTTCAAAAATGTGTTTATTCCATACATTAATCCAAAATGTCCGTAATTCCCGTTATCAAGTACGTTAATATAACGAAAAGTATTTTTCGGAGTCTTCAGTAATGTTTGCGCACATTTTGGTACTTCATTTTCATGCCCATTATTTCGTAAAATGAGTAACAAAGCCGTAAGCGCCTTTAAGGATATGTTGAATATTATTTTCCATTCTGCTAATGCTTTCCCAAGAAGTGAGTTTTGTGTTGAACTTGAGTTACTTGTAGGTTTAGCAACGGGCTGTTCAAAAAATTCGTCCTCCGATTCTGCTGTAAGGTAGACATCGCTACTTATATCATCGATATCGCTAGGTAACAATCCGAATATAGCTTCATCTTCCGAATTGTAGCAGTCTTCTTCCTCGTATAAATCACTAAGATTTTCAGAATCGCCAGTCAAAGTATTAACTTTATTTAATGACGATAAAGTGCAATCATCACAAGTGCATAATATTTCTGCATCATTTATATTTTGTATAGCGAAATTTTCATCTCTCTCATCAAGGGAAACTATGTGTTGTGTCTTGTCTACATCTATAGGTGTTTCATTTGTTACAATGGAATTCTCTTGTTTCCTAACTACGGTCGTATTTTCTTCACTTGTTACCGTGGAGTCTTCTGAACTTAAAATCTTTTGTGCTTCCAAATTAATGTAATGCCGTTTCCTTCTATTAGATAGCAGATGAAAATTTTCAGCCATAATATTAATATTATAACTGAAATTGTAAAATTATGAAAATAAGAAAGAGGTAGAAATAATCATGTTTATATCATGTTGTTATATTTGTTTATGGAATATTTTTTCATTTACAACAATTTATAAAAATTAAAAAAAAATTATAAAAATAATAATTACACTATTCGTATTATGTACCTAAATTTAACCCTTTAACGGGACCCTTGCGAAAATGAAATACATAAGAACTCATGTAAAATTTTACTTAAGATCTTATGTCCTAATTTGGCGCATGAGATCTTATGTAAGAACTCATATAAGATCTTATATAAGATCTTACACAATTTTTGCTAATACGAAAAACGTATATAAGATTCTATGTGAGATCTCAAATAAGATCTTATGTCCCAATTGAAAAGTATGAGATCTTGTATAAGAACTCGTGTAAGTATTTACATAAGATGTTATGAAATGTTTGCTAATATGTAAAATTTCATTAAATATATAAGATCCTGTGTATATTATTGACTGAAATAAGTTTTTTTTTTCAAAGTTTTGTCAAATCTCATGTAAGATCTTATACAAGTTCTCACATGAGATCTCACGCGCCAAATTGGGACATGAGATCTTACACAATATCTGATGTACTTTATTTTCAATAGGGGGATACCACCCGAAACCGTATCGTTGTGAGAAAAGTGGGGGCCAGCCAATGAATTTGAATTTGCTCATTTGTGTGTAAAATGCTGCGCACGATTCATTATATCGTCTGCTGCCAATGCAGTCAAGTAGCGCACTCAGAGCCATATTTGATTGTTTCATCGCGTGATTCAAGCGCGCGAAATGTATTATTATGGGAGGGGATTTTTATCCCTGTTAGAGGGTTCAAGTAGACTTTTGATAGAATGCGAAAATTACTTCACCGTGTATATAAAATCTGTAATAGTATATTTCGCAACAATGAAGTAAAGCTTCGCTTTACTCCCCGAGTTGCAAACGATAATTTTTGTTACAAGTGCAAGTAAAAAGTCGTGCCTTCACTTTCTGGATTTAAGGAAGAAAAACGCAATTTTACTTTCCAGGGAGTAAAACACTCTAAAATGGGAGTAAAGCGAAGCTTTACTCACCAGAGAAGTGATTTACTCCCGACTGAGAGTGTTTTACTCTCAAGAGAGTGAAATTGCATTTTACTTTCTAAAATATAGGGAGTAAAGCACGATTTTACGCGAACGTGTGACGAAACAAAATTTTCTTCGAAGAGTCTGATATGGCAATAATATAAGTTTAGTATGGAAATTCGTTTTCCGAAGCTTGCATTTTGATTGCTTGTGGGAAAAAATATAATAAAAAATACCTTTCGCATAAAATTATATTTAAGAGTACACTGAAAACTTTGCAGCAATCGGTTAGCGCCACTAAGTAGAGTTTACATATAATACCAACAAGTGGAAGTCGTGGATTTCCGTGGTGATAATATATGGAAGATCACCAAAATCTAAAAAGAAGTTGCGAACAGTTGCGTGGTTAGTTTTGTGTTTTCTTATTGGAAAAGCTGTTCTTAAAGTTAAAGTAAGTTTATCTATTTTTCACATTTTTTGCACATAATTTTGCCATTTTTTTTTATAAACATTTTTAAATATATAACTAAATTGTAATTGAATTATAAATTTTTTGATAATTCTAAAGTATAGGTTATGTTTAAATTCAAATATATTAACTTCCTTTTTTTAATTTCGGTAATCTTCCATTACCACCACGGAAATCCACGACTTCCACTTGTTGGTATATAAGCTCCACTCAGTGGCACTAACCGATTGTTGCAAAGTTTTCAGTGTATGTTTTTGAATAATGAAAAATACAAATTTTAAAATGTTGAAAAAGCAGTTTATATTCATTGGCAAAGAAAATGATCTTTGTGGGTTAGAATGCTATAATGATATGGTATTTTTCTAATAATAATATTAAAAATCATTAGAAATTATATAATGGACCTTCCCAAGTATAAACTTAAGATTTTGTAACATTTAAATTGCTAGGGAAAGTATGACAACTCTATATGTGTTGCACAAAATTACCCATTTTTGGACAAAGTTACCCCATTTGACGGTACTAACTCGCCTTAATATTTTTAAAGTATATGTTAAAAATTTAAACCAGTTAAGTGATTGTTTTCAAGGAAATACCAGTTAAGTGACAATTTTCAAAGAAAAACCAGTTAAGTAACTTTCCTATATATTTTAGTCTATAGTTAGTAAGTTTATAAATTGATACAATTAAATTTTACTGAGGTTGCATAGGAGAGCTAGTTAAGAGACTTTTTTTCAAATAGAAATTTTAATAATATGTTACCAATGTTCTATACAAATCCCCTGAATTATTTCAAAATTTTTCACCGTATAGATTTCGTGAAAATTCTACTTCAATATTTCTTTTTTTCTATCTTGACACATTAGTTAGAGTAGCACCGCCATATTAAAGTGAAACAACTGAATGATATTGTATTCTTTTACTATGGCGGCGCTACTCTAACCAATGTGTCAAGATAGAAAAAAACAAATATTGAAATTAAATTTTCTCGAAATCTACACGGTGAAAAATTCTGAAATAATTCAGAGGATTTTTATACTACGTTAGCAACATATTATCTAAATTTCATCAAATTCTCTATTTTTTTTATTATCTCGAGTGAGTATCCTTAAGTAACTTCTAATTTTCTCTTTAAAGAAGGATTACTTAAGTGCATTTTTACATAGAAATCAAAGTTGTTTATTTTTCAAAAAAATGAATCTCTGTTTTTAGAAAATGTAATCATTTAGTGACTTGGAAGTCGATAGTTAATAAGTTCCCTAACAGCACAAAATATTCTGAGGAATATTTTAGAATATTTCTCCGAGAAAGGTTTAGACGAAGAAAAACATTTGTAGAATCTCTTCAGAATATTGTGTGCTGTTAGGGTTTACAAATCGATGCAATTAAATACTTTATGGTAGATACATGTCAAGAGATATAAAAATAAAATATATTTTTCGTCACACTTGCACCTAAAGTCGTGTTTTACTCCTTGAAATTAGGGAGCAAAACGCAATTTTACTCCCTTCGGAGTAAAACATCCCTCGGGAGAAAAAATGCGGTTTTCTTCCGCAATTTCAGGAAGTATAAAACGCGACTCAAGTGCACTTGTGACGAAAAATATCGTATGCACCTCGAAGAATAAAGTTTCGCATTACTCCCTTGGTGCATAATATACTATTTTATTATACACGGAAATAAAATCTGACTAATTTAGTACAAAAAAAAGTATATAATTTTTATAACAGATTGTTCCGTGCAATTTAAGAATAAATATTTAACTAAATTTACATCAAATTGTACTATTTTAGAACATTATAATGTTGTACTAAGAAACAAAGAACTATGTACGTTAATAGCAAAATGTATATCTATACCAAGTTAGTACCCCACTCTGCGGTACGAAATTTGTAAGAAACTTTTACCAAATTGATAAAGAATTCCTTGCAAAGTTAGTATACGGAGTGGGGATATCAAATTAGTGCAATAACGCTTGAGTTAATTTAATATAAATATATTAATACTTTAGTACAAAAAATTAATTTGCTGTAAATGTTTTACTATATAATAGTACATCGTACGTATGTGCGAAGTTCGTTATATTTTTCTTTCCGTGTATACATTTAACTTTATATTATACACTTATAATAATTCATAAACAGCACTGTAAAAAAATAAAAAAATACCGTTACATATTTAAATTTATAAGGATTTCTGATTTCTTTCTTTATTTTGTTTGAAAATGCAAATTGGCTTAAAGAATTTAAACGCATTTTGCGTATGCTTTATTGTTTGTCTGTTCTAAAATTACTAAATTAATATAGTAATACAAAATTTAATTCCATATTTAGTTTTAAATTATGTGCAATATAATATTTGTAAGTATTAAATAATTAGAAAATGTTACACACAATAAGGTCAAAACCAGTTAATTAAAATTTACGAGGAAAAATCAGTTAAGTGATTTTATTTATTTTATTTGAAAATGTAGTTCTTTTTGTAAGCTTATATAATTTTTCATCGATCATTGTATCACCTGATATTACAAAATCAGTAAAAAGTCACTTAACTGGTTCTTACTTGCAACCACAGAATTAATAAATGAATTATATATAATCATATATAATTTATTATATTTAGTCATTACATTAGTCTGTAAAATTGGTCGTAAATAATTTTACATTTACCTAAAAGTTTAAAAACAGACGTTAATCTTACATAAAAATTAATAATATTTTTTTTGCAAAAGTTATGAAAAATAAAAAGTAACTTTTCTTTTCATTATATAAATAATTATAAAATTAATGTTTTATTTATAATTTATTTTGACTATTATTTTAAATAAGTTTGAATAAATATAAATTTCATTTGTAATATAATCTAGGGTATTTTCATGATTCAAAACTAACATTTTATTCAGTCAATATTATTTTTTTGCAAAAAATATGTTTAAACATTTTATAAAGTGTATAAAAAGGAAAAGACGGTGTAAAGAAAGTAGTCAATTATTTATATGAAATCTAAATAGCCACTGCAAATGTTATAAAATTCAAAGTCAAAGTTGACATAATACATATCTTTACGAGGGCTTCTGCGCCCGTGTTTTTGATGGTATTTTTTATAACTATAGTACTCTCGCGCTAAAGTTCATTTACCGTACTAGTGCGGGAAAGGTATATTACAGCACGAGTTAAATAGTTTCGAGTGTATGTAAAGTAACTCGTTATGAAAAATACCGTTAACAACACAGGCGCAAGCGCTCGTTAAAAAAATGTATTTATAAATAAGTTAATTTAGTATTAATTTCCATGTAATAGAACCGAAACGTCATTTTGAAATGAAAAAATGTTGTTTTTTTACAATGGTTTGAATTTTATATAAAATATAAAATTCAAGCCGTAAACATTTATTTTGCAAGTCTGTGTGACTAGCAAAATTGCAGAATCTTCCAAACCAATTTCTTTGCAGCCAGCTAAAGTGTGGACGTAAATGGACATGTTCCCCTGACAACACAACTTTTATGTTAACATAAATTTAGCATGAATTTAGCACTAAATTACCATTAAAGTAAGACCGCGGTCGTAGATTTATACTAATTTAGTGCTAAGTTAATGTTAAATTTAAGTTAACAGAAAAGTTGTGTTATCAGGGTCGTTATATTCAAAAATTTATTATAATTGTAATATTAATTTTATATAGGAACGATATTTTAATAATTTAAATATACATTGTCAACTTGTAAGGTAAGAAAGACCAAAGATTTTTGGTTTAATTTTTTGAAAAGTTCGCGGTTTTATGCAAAAAAATGAGTTGCGCAAATCAAGTAAACATTAATGTTTTCGTTTGTGTTTTGTTCGTTCGAACTAATTGTTAACACGCATCAAACGGCTCTGCGAATTTGACGTAAGTATTTATTTATTAATGCATATTGCATATAAATATAATTGTAAAATAATATGTACATTTTTGTAAATAATAATTTTGTAAATAATATGTACATTTTTGTAAAAATAAAGTTCAAAAGTTGTGTATGTAAAAAAGTGTTTTTAACCGTTATCTGTCATTTTGTTTTCGGGAATAAAATTAAAACGAAATGCATTTTCAGTGTTTTCAATTGTATTTAATAGTTTAGAACTTAACCGAGTATTTTTATTTTTATTGCATATACCGAGAAGTTTAACAATTAATACAGCTTGGAAATTTAAAAAACAACAACAATCGTTTGCAATTTTAGACTTTTTCCGACGTCTTTTCAGTCATATGTTTCTAAGATTGTTAATTATATATACATATATTGATATTTTTAACAGTATCTGATATGGATATTTTTTGTATATTTTTTAATCATAAAATATTATATATTAATTTTTATAATAAAAATGACAGGTTTAACTAAAATTTGTTATTTATAAAAAGTACTTAGACCCTGTTTATTTTATGAATTTCATATGCATATATATCAACAATATAATTTAAGATTAAGCTTTGTATGTGTAAATTTGGTAAATTTCATTGAAAATGAAATTTTTTTACAGCTTTTTCTTCTAGGTAAAGCATAAATGTTTGCAATATTTTAATTTTTTTTAAATTTATTTAAGTTTTTTTTAGAAAATACACAACTTTTGAAAACGATTATCTGGAAAATATAATGAATTGCATGAATTTATTGTTTAATTTATAGGCTATATTGTAAACTTTCTCCGGCCCGCCAATATATTATAGGTAAATATACGGTACAGTATTTATTTGTATTGAATACAATATTACGTTTTTATTACTTTATTTATTACTAATTTCATTTTTAGGTTTGAAAAGTTTCATTTATATTATTATAATTTTAAACTTTTTATTTTCAGGTTATATTTAACTATAAAACTTTTATTTGCAGGTTCTATTTAACCATAGTTGTTTTATTTTCAGGGTTTCGTTGAATATTTTCCTTTCTTTGTCTTTTGTAATCTTTGTCATGGACTCAGACGAGATACCGCGAAAAAAAAATAAATCTTCAAATTATAAACATTTCCAGCTTCATTGGCTGGAAATTCCTTCGTTTAGGGATTGGTTGAAACAAGTGGAGAATGACGATACCAAATTTATTTGTTGCGCTTGTGACAAAGCTTTCGTTGGCGGTTTATCTGAAATCAGAAAACATGCTAAACGCGATTACCACCTTGCGAACTTGTCTTCTCCACAGTTTCTTTCGAAAGTTAGGTGTTCTTCTACAACAGTTTCTGCTACTCCAGAAACTCCAGAGATTTCTATACCTCTTCCTGATTCGTCATCTCCGTCATGTAGTTCTTTCCAACCACATGTGACTATGAATGCTGTAATCTCAGATGTTGATGATGAAGTCAAAACAGCTGAGATTATTATAGCATCGTTTATCGCTGAAGAAGGCATTGCTTTCAGTAAAGCGAACAGGTTGGTAGAATTAATGAAGGTAGTATGTAAGAAACCGGAAGTTCTACAGAAAATCACTCTGGGGCGTACAAAATGTTGTAACATTGTGAAGAATGTGCTTTGTGTTCGTGAAACTGAACGCATTGTTGACAATGTTAAACATACCCCATTTTCAGTTTATGTTGATGAAACATCCGACTTGACCAATGACAAGTGGATGACTTTGATTGTTCGTTATGTTCATCCAAGAACAATGAAAGTGTGCTCGGAATTGTTGGAACTTATTCATCTAGATCCAACTGATTGTTCATCAGAAAAACTTTTCCAAGCATTTCAATCAGCATTAATTACCAAACAGATTCCTCTTGTTAATGTTCTCGGGTTATCTTGTGACAATGCTTCTGTTATGGTTGGACGAAGGTCTTCGTTTATGACTAAATTGATGGAAAAGTGTCCGAGACTTTTTGCGATGCCATGTATTTGTCATTCCGCTGCTTTAGCTGCTTCAGAAGCTTGCAAGCAAATGCCAAAAGATGTGGAGCATTTGTTAAAAAGTCTTCCCTCTTTCATGAATTCTAGTCCGAAGCGAGCTGGGGCCTTCCGTGATTTACAGGCAGCATTTCATGAACCTCAACTGAAAGTTCTGAAGTTGAGTGACACCCGTTGGTTGGCACGTCATCAGTGCATAAGTAGGATATTGAAACTTTGGGATCTTCTTACTCAATTTTTCATAGAAGAAGTTGTTTGTGAAAAAGATTCACGTGCTTCGAAATTACTGCCTTTGCTGCAATCACCCGAGATTAAAGCATATTTTTTATTCTTAGAATTTGCTTTAAATCCAATGAATGCGTTCAATGCTAAATTTCAAAGTCGTGAAACACTGATCCATCAACTTCAACCTGATTCGGCAAATCTTCTACGATTTTATGTCGAACGTTTTTTGAAGCCTGAGGTTTTGAAATTCTTCCTTGAAATCCGCAATATCGATTTTCGTATGAGCACTAATCAACTGCCTTTGGAACACGTCGATTTGGGTCCAGACTGTAAGGATTTTTTAGCTGACTCGAAAGAAATTGGTTTGAATGAAACTGCAATTTTGCAAGTCAGACAGACTTGTTTAAATTTTAACATCTTAATGGCAGAACAAATTCGTAGCCGACTTCCTTTTGATAATCAGCTTTACCAAAATCTTACAGTCTTTACTTTAAATCCTGTTGTCTACGAAACCGATAGTAAAGCAACATTTAACAACGTTCTTTTTGTTGCACGTCGAATTGGTAACTTTGATGAACAGAATCTACAACGTGAATGGACGTCTTTGATTCACATTCTTCGACATCAAAGAGATTCGTTATCAAAATTATCATTTGATGAAATGTGGATTCAAATCTCCCAGTTGAAAAATAAAGATGGTAATCCAATTTTTCAACATTTATCTTCGTTGGTTAATGCTATCAGGATTATTCCTCATTCGAACGCTGAAGCTGAACGAGTGTTTTCGATGATCCCTGATATTAAGACGTTAAAAAGAAATAAATTAGGATTTGATACTGTAAACTCGATCTGTGTCCTGAAATCTGCTCTCAAGACAAGAGGCGAGACTTCTTGCACTATGAAAGTAGATAAAAGGCATTTTGATCTCATGTCACCAGAGTTTTTGTATCCGAAATCAAGCAACGTTAATAAATCCAAATTAACTTTGCATTTTTCGGATACTACAAACTCTTAATAATTCTATTTTGAATTATTTATCATGTTTCATGTATGAAACCTATATTATTTCTTTTATATATCGTTTAATGATGTTTGACTTTTTTTTTGGGGTGCAAGTCTTCAATTCATTTTTCCAAAATCTGCCTAACACATCCTTAACCCTATTCCTTATCCTTATAATGCATTTTATGGAAAATATTAATTAATTTTAAGAATTATGAATAAATTTATAACGTAATTTTTTATCATTAATTTATCATTAAATTTATTTCAAATGTTAACATCCATATTCATTCTAATTTAAATGAATCAAATCTTAAATAAAATAATATAAACTTTCTGTTGGAATTTATATTTTTCAAATAATTTATTTAAAATATCTTGCATTTTGAAAATTTCTTTTATCTTTCTAATATAAGTATTAATTATAAAAATAACTAATTTTAGCAAATATTTATATAATGTTAATTTATATTCAGTTGTATCTTCATAAATTTGTAATATATGCATTTCCTACCCCTCCTGATGGAAGAGCCTTAGAAACCATCATGAATCCAAACATGTAATAATATGTTCAAATTTTGCCTTATTCTTAACATATACAATATTCGAACAATCCAAAATTTGAACATTTTAGATATAAGGTTTTTAAGGTAGCCACCACCTTCCCGTGGTTTCCATTGAGCAGTAATTTGAAAATGTTATATATTATACCATTGAATACAATTAATGATTAATACAATACATGAGCAAAGTAAATAATTTCAGATTGCTGGCTAAGAGTGGCATTAACTTTCATATATAATTTATAAATTTGTAATTTTTCTTGAGCCTATAAACAATTTGTCTGCGCGTATTTAAACCTAAGGTTTTGTAAAACAATTCAATAAAGGACATTGATTTTTAGTAAAAATAATACATTTATTTTAACCTTCAGTTACCTCCATAAACATATTTGTACAATTGGGAAGCTAATAAAAGTGAAGTAATTTGTTTTCATTGGAAGCAAAACTCTGAGTTTTGACGAAAGTGGAACGAAAAGTTCCACTTTCGTCACGCTTCCGCTAGACACAAAATGACACATAATTCTCTTGCGTATACATAATATG
>JABFOU010000001.1:0-50235 GCA_022817745.1 Scelioninae gen. 1 sp. ZL-2020 | reverse complement strand
TAGAATAACATTTACTAGGACACTGCATAAAAAATATCTAAAATCAGTAAAAAAGCCAAGCAATTCTTTGTTTTCTTTTTTTTAAATTTAAAATTTGCAGCTTTAATACTTCAAGTAAAACTGACAAATGCAATACAACAAAATATAGTATATATCTCAGAAGTATACATTTTTAAAAATACTAAAAGTTAAACTAAAAAATATGATCAATCTGAAAAAAAATTTATTCGAACACTGCATAAAAAAGATGTGACATCTTTCAAAGAGCCAAGCAAAATCTGGTCTCTTATTATAAAAAACAAATGTTAAACTAGTAATACTGCATAAAAAAGATATCGAAATACTATTGAATTTTTAACATTACTCTAATATAGATCAAAAATACCTTGTAGAGGTAAAAAATTGACGAGCCAAGGTATGTTTGCTCTAAAGCTTTAACGGTAATGAGCAAAGTCATAATAATGCGCGTATCACATTTATTTAATTTTTACAGTTTTACAAAGTTCTTATAATTATTTGCATGCAAAACGACTTCCTCAGAGAACTAAAATATACATCCTGACAAATAGTCAATCATCATTTTTTATATTTAAAACCTTACCACATTATAAAAGTTTTTAGTTTAGTATTTGTTGTATAACTTTTTTAAAAAAATAGAATTGGTTTGGTTCTTTTAATGATTTCACATCTTTTTTATACATTTTTACCTGTAAATCTTTTTAATGACGGTTTTTTTATCTGCACAATATATAAAGCTGTAAGACATTTACACCTTGGCTCGTTTGTTTTTTATCTCTAAAAGGTATTTTATTGAACTTACTTTGACAATTTGTGAAATATTTAAATGAACTAAAAAATGTTTTCAGGCTATTTTGAAATAATTTTTAAGAAATAACTCTTTAATCCATATATTGCTCTGTTCATCCGATGATTACTGAAAGAACCTTCGAGGATATTTTTGGGGGTTAATAAAAAATAAGGCATTCAAATTCTAAATGATGCGGATCGACAATTAAAATTTTATCATTCTACGCCAAAATTAAAATATATTTATATTTGAAGACAAACAACCGAAATTTGTTGATATTTTGAATTTAGATGATCTCAAAGATAAATAGTAGAAATTCCTAAATATGGACAAAAATGAATCGATGTTTGAACTGTTGATTCCTCTTTGAAAGTACTCTAAAATTGTCTTCAAAAAATCGGTCGTTATTTGAATAAATTAATAATTTCAATATTTCTTCATAAAATTACGTAATAAATTGAATAAAATGAAATGAATAAAGTTAATTTATTCATTTTTTGTTTCAAAATATTGATTAGAATTCAAACAATCTTTGATTATGTTTTATAATTTACAACAAGTTTGACAATTTTAGTCACGATAGCGCCACAATCGCGATATAAACGCTGTTTATTGAAATATGGCGATTTTTTGAAAACATAAGCTTTTATTAAATTTTATGTAAAAACAAACTTTTATGAATAACTAATTTATACTTTACAATAACTAAGTTTGTTTTTGTTTTTTTTTATTTTATTATTCGAAATTAATCATTTGTATACAGTTTTTAAATTTTTGAATTTTACTTGTACTTTTCAATGATTGAAATCAATCATTAATTATCGTCATGTTTTAAGTTTGATTTTTTTCAGAATTTTTTCTTTACAGAAATTTGGTCTAGATTCGACTTAGGAGTGTAACATCTAGTTAATTATATGGTGTAATTAATCAGATGTTGCATTCTCGAGGTGGTTTGGTGGCAATTTATCAAATCGAGCCTTTGATCATTTTTCAAACTATCATAGATTCAACAATTTTTATTCAAAAAAGTTGAATTTATTTTAAATTAAAGGGCAAAGTGTCAGTTTTCAGGCGCTTTTGCCGAAATTAATTTTGTACCCAATCCAGATGGTGCTGCTTGATATTATTTAAGTGGAAACAAATTTGCAAACAAATTAGTCATGTTTAAATGTATGCAGTAACTTGTTAAGCATACACAAATTCCAGATTTTTATGGCAGAATTTGAAAATTTGAAGTTTTCTGAGGATTTAAAAAAAAAGATCGAAATTGCATGAAAACGGTGAAAGTTATGACCATTTGAAAAAAGTGTACTTTTGCAGTGTTTTGGCCATAATTTCAGCAGGATCCACTGAAAATGGGTCGTTTTTTTAAAATTAAAGCTTAAGACTCCAGCTTTTTGAATGTTAAGCGGAAAATCAGTTTTATGAATTCCAATTAGTGAAACTATCAAAACAAAGATACACGCGGAAAAATGTCATTATCAAAAAAATTGAAATGTCAATTCGGGTCGACAGGTTTCATCACTGTGAATTTGCATGCATGTTTGCGTGAATGTTAGTAAATGTGTCTAACGGTGAAGAAAACATGTGTTCCATCCCTGCTGCAAATGCCGACATCGTTTTACGATGTCGTGTTACGATGTCGGGTTACGATGTCGGGTTACGATATCGGGTTACGATGTCGGGTTACGATGTCGGGTTACGATGTCGGGTTACGATGTCGGGTTACGATGTCGGGTTACGACGTCGGGTTACGATGTCGGAATTTTTTTTTTTTTTTTGATTTTTGATTTTGATTTTTGATTTTGATTTTTAATTTTTGACAAAATACTTACCGTCGAAGTTCTACCGAACTTCTTGATTACAATTGCGTTTTTAGCCAATATTTTTTGCTAACAAACTGAAGTTGTTTTTGAAAAGTAATGACATTTTCGAATAGCAAGTTATAGATTGTTGTGAACTGTTCTAAACTGTTTTTTTGTTCCGAAAACTGTTCTGTTGCGTTTTTTAGAACAGTTTAAAATACTTCACAACACCCGTTACTTGCGAACGGAAAACGCCAGAAATTGGTTCTAAAGAATCACCTTAAAAAATTAATTTTAAATTTAATTTCATATTTGATTTCTATTGAAAGATATCATAATACGATGTCTGGTGACTACATCTGTATATGATGTTGAAGTACGATGTCGGGATACAATATAATAATATAGTTTAAAAATTTAGGATTTTTCGTGTATAATTTCTGGAATCTTATGATAACGGTTTTCATGATTTTAGCTGGAAAAAATTAAAATTATTTTGAATCATATTTTTGTTTTTGATTATTGATTATTGTTCTATAATTTTTGATACTTAATGTTTGATATTTTTACTGTCGACAATAGTGTTACCCAATGTAAATCACCTAGAATTTACTCTGTAGGTTGTTTAAAAGCAAAATCATAAATTGTAATAAGAAATTATAAAATAGAAATAAAAATAATTTACAATTCTACATACTGAATGAATTTGGACGATTGAAAATATGCTACAACAATAGTAACCCAAATGATTAGTTTCTACAAATTTTTCTATACATTTAAAAAAAATATAAGTTAATTCAATAAATAATTCTTTATCACTTTCACTGGAGCTTACCAAGCTTCATCGTTTTTCATTGGAAAATTCAGATCCTGATTTTGTATATTGAAAATAAATGTTCATTTTTAATTTTACATAATAATTTTGTTCTTCAATTTTTCGTTAAAGTTTTAGATTTTTGTTATAATTTTAAAGAACGAATTTTTATTTTAGATCTAGGTTTAGATTTTTAAATATTAAATATATTAAAATAGTCATTTCATTTATTAGATTAATTGTAAAATTATTTTATGTTACAAAATTAATATTTTATGTAAGAAAAAAATGGCATATTCAATATAAATCTTTTTTCAATAATGAAGAAGATTCGGTACAGCAATAATATAAGATTCATTAAATACTTTTATGTGGACACAAGATCCGGAAATGTCTGTAGTATTCACTAATGATAGCTCGTCATTTTCTTGAACAATTTGTTGAAACATGGGACACATGTTTTGTAATGCGTCTACCGTTATTAATCTTTTTCCAATTGTCAATTCATTATCAACTTCCTCGTTTAAGAGGAATTCTCGTAAATGAACATATCCACCGTCAGATAGTTTTGCAAATGAGTTATCAGAACGATTATTAGCTTTCAAACAAGTTGAATATAAACAATTCTCTCTTACTATTCGTTGATAGGTTAAATATCCCCGTACTGTTAAGTTAAAAAGTTGCAATATGTCATCAGCTACCAATTTTCCTTTTCCAAAGTATCTTGTGTCCATGTGCTTTATACAATTATCTATTCTTTTTGGATTTACATCATCATCATATTTATTTGCAATATCTATATATTGTGCTGGAATTGTATTTTTTATAAACTCAGAGCTTTGATGCATTGCAATAAATCTGCATATCTGACTGCAGACGCCTTTTGATGCGTGAATTTTTTTCAGTAATTTTCCATTTCCTGACTCAAATGTGAAACCACTATGGCACACAAGTGGACCCCAATTTACAACACTTTCTGCTATATGTAAAAGCTGATGAACATTATATGTCATGGAACGTTCACCATACAGCAATTCAGATTCTGCTACGAATTCATGAAAAAGCAAGTCCGCTTTATTGATTTCATCGATGGTAATTTTACTTTTTAGTAGAATGTGGATTCCTTCCACAAGTTTTGCCCAGTGTTTTAAGTATTTTGGTTTTAATACTTGTTTTAAAACAGGTAAAGACAAAAATAAAATCCAATTTTCCCATTCTTTTCCTTTAAAATTTTTTCGGTCTTTTATGCTTCTAACTCTACGTGCAATCTGTACAGGTACTTTTATATTTTTTAGTAATTCTTCAAGTACATCTTCAATGTTATCAATAAGTCCGTAAGTTTCAGAATCGTCCAACCAGTAGTCTAAAAACTGATTGGCAACCCCAAGGTTCACACAATGTAAATGGTCTGGCACAAATCCATTTATAATATCAAAATAAGGTAATTGAATAAGTTGTGAAGCATTGATAAATCCATTACATCGTACACCGGTTTCAACAGCTTCTCTTATATGACACAACGATTCGACATGGTCTCTTTTTGAGCAATGTTCCTCTTGCAAAGTGTAGCGCATCGCACCGTAAGCATATTTACCTGGGTGTAGACACCAATTACAACCATTGTATGCATTAAATTTAAGTAATCCTTGCATTAAAGGTCTTGCCTCGCTATCCGCACAACAGCAAATAGGAAAAACTTTTATTTGTCGTCGTTCACCTCTTATAATGCATTCAAAACCTGTGTTGGAAAGATGATTTGTTTCCTTCACAAACGGTTCCAAAAAAACATTCATATTTGGCTTCTTTTTTCCAAACCAAAGTCCACATAATATTGGAGAATCAAATCTTTCTGTGATAGGTATTTCATTGATTATAGCTTGAATTGGCCAAATTGAATAAGACGAACTTTTGAATACTGGTGCTCCATCAGTATTAAAAACAAGCGTAACAAAATCACTAATACCTTTCATCTTTAAATGCTCTGTAACTTGTCGATATAATTTACCATCATGAATATTTTCGAAATTACCATGAACATGATGTTTTTCTTTAATTTGGTCATAATATTGAGAGTGCTTAGTAATTAGATTTTGTATTTGAAATTTCGTTTCTAATGAAACAAAAAAACTATTAAATGTGACATCTTTCACATTAATGTCGACTTCACAATTCTGGCATCTTACAGACTGAGTATTTTGTGTATAAATGCCAATATATGTTTCACATTTTGTACAAATAGCGTGATAATTAACAAAAGATGATGGGTTAAATAAAGCATCTACTAAATAACGTGTATCTGGAAATATAGGTTCCCCAAAAATATTATTTAGTAATTTGAATAAGTTAGCTGTTTGGGTATTCGAAAGAGAATTCATCATTGCAAATTTTAAACTCATCAACATGACTTCAATTGCATTTGCTGAAGGTCTAATATTAATTGGATCAGTTATTCCATTTGTATGTAATAGATTATGAAGTCGTTGAAATAATCTATGCATGTTGTCAGTATTTCTGTTTTCTTCTTCTGATGAATTTTCATCATAAGATGAAGAGATATCAGATGATGATACAGTCTGCAAAATAAATGAAAATTATTCTTAGAATTTTTTTATGTTTTTAACTTTTTACATTCATACTGTTTTATATTGTCTGACCTGACAGACGTCAAATTCAGTAATTAGTTTAAAATAATTCTGACGAAAGTATTGTAATGAATTTTTAATTAATTTTTTGAATGATAAAAATAGCAGGGATAAAAATACAAATTTAATATTAAATGAAATGTATAATTATAGGACATAAAAAGAAATAACAATAATAATCTCAATATTAATCACAAAACTAAAATAATACATAAAAAAACCCGAAGTGTTTGGTTTATTTCTTATATTAAAAAAAAAACTTAAAATCGCTTATATTTTTTTACTCTTCAGGGTGCCCTTCCCCCTTTATACTGGAAATAATATAAAACCCGTTAACCCTTCATTGTTATCGCTATGAGCACGGTCCCGCATAGAAAAAGACATCCGAGTACGATTATTCTTATAAGAAAAAGACAACAAAAATAGCGATACTAATGATGGGTTAACATAGCTACGTGCAAATGATTCGAACAAAATTTGCGTCGCGCGATGTCCGCAAATTTGCTCAAATTTTATACAATTTTGTTTTATTTTTTATAATTATTCAGGTAGAACTAATCTTATTTATGAATAGTTATATGATAATTATCATTATAATCATATATATTATGTATTAATATCCCTGTAAATAATGAGAAATGAAATTCAATATATTCATGAAAATATAAAGGAAAACGAGTATAAGATATGTAACCAATTAACTTTTTTAAAATGATAAATGTGAAAATGAAATAATGGAATACATAGAATTTTAATAGAATTCAACAGTTTTAAATTAATTGTTTTAAAAAAGGAATTAGAATTTTTATTATCGAAAAATTTTTTATACTTCTATAAGTTTATAAAAGATAATAAAATGATATTGCAAATTACTATATATTATTTATGATATATACATTTCGAATTTGATCAAATTTACATAACCCCTCATTGATATCGCTATTTTTGTTGTCCTTTTCTTACTATAACAATCGTACTGGGATGTCTTTTTTCCATGCGGGGCCGTGCTCATAGCGATAATAATGAAAAGAGAAAGTATGCGAACACTGCGCAGCGCAAATTTTATGCAAATGTCAAGCTAAGAGTTTGCTCAAAATTTGGTCAAAGCGTGTTTTCATAAAATAAAAATAGCAATATTCTTTGTTTATGGAAGAAGGTTTTTAGCTTTTGTAACAAATTTTCTTAATGAATTTTGCGATTTTCTTTAGTTTGAAATTTTTAAATCATCATTTATTTCCATTTTATGTTTATTAATTAAAATCGAATCCTTTATTTTCGAAAACTTTTTTTTTAAACGCAGTTAAAATTTCCTATGTAAGTAAAATCATGTTATGTATCTATTTTCGATAAATTAATTTCATATTTCAATAAAATTATATAAAATAACTCTAACTCCGTGAGTCTAGACTTGAAACAGAAAAAGAAATCGGAGGGTTAAAATGACGCAAAAGTTCATCTAATGATGGAAGTAAATCGTTCTCTGCTTATAATATTTAAATACAATTTATTGCTGGGCTAAGAATTATTTGAGAAATCTGCATTGCAGTGATAATGACTTTGACATCCTCTTAATCAAAATGTGTTAAAATATTAAGAAAATGGTGCTCTCGTTATTAAATTCACGGAGAAAAAATAAATTTAACAAATTACTATTTATATCGTATTAATGGGATACACGTGAAAAAATGAAAAAAATTACTATATAAAATAGTGAAAATTCGATTTCTTTTTATACTTTTAGAAACATTGATAATAAAAATTACTATATTAGATAGTATTTTTTTTACATATTTTTAAGAGTATCCCACATTTACGATATATATAGTAATTTGTTCAATTTATTTTTTCTCCGTGTTGAAATACAACTATCGATTTAATTGTATATTTAAAAAGTTATCATATCGGTAATGCTTTGCTTGGTAGGAGCCTCATCTTTTTAATCTATATAATAAAAACTGTCATTGCATCCTTTATAAACTTACCTCATCAAGAATCATGCTTTGTGATGAATTTGATGTCGATTCAATATTAAGTGGTATACTGTTTGGAGCACTATTGCCTGTCATATTCGTATCAGTAGTAGATATATTATATTCATCATTATTTATATTGCTGATTACAGAATTTCCAGAATTTCTAGTGATATTCAATCTGTCACTATTAGCAGTCTATAATCATAATATTATAAACATTGTTGAATTAAATGTATATATATTAGGATGGCCTAAAAAAATTTGTTTCTACGCGCGGTAAAAACGGTATCAAATTGAAAACAAAAAATAAAGGAAAAATGAATTTTAGTGCTTTGATTCAAAGATAAACCGTGCCACAAACTTCTCCTGAGAGAGAAAAATTGCGGTTTTTCTCTCTTAATTTATCTCTCAATTTCTCTATACTATTCAAGACACTGCATTATAAAATGCAATTGAGATTTATAATGCAAGTTTCGTAGTGACTTGCTTATTAAAACTGAATAACAAAAAAATTAAAAATGAATGGAAGATTAATCATATTTTGTAGATTTCAATGAAAGTGGAAATTAATATATATCACAAAGTGAACTGTAATCAACAAAAATAACCACAAAAACTAATAACTCATACTTTGCCAAAATTGTATTGCATAGTTCCATAAGAATATAACACGGGTTTCATTCTTTTTTCTCTTATATGAAGGAACTAATTCGTGCTAAAAAGATGGAATAAACTTATTTACATCTGGAAAAAGTCTAATTTATACAAGATAATAGGCTGTAAATGCATATTGTAGGAAATTTTTAGACTTCAAATAGTTTGTAGTACGGTTTATCCTTCAACCAAATCTTTAAAATTTATTTTCCCCTTATTTTTTTTATCTTTTTAAAGCTATGTGCGTTGTATGTATAAAACCAATTTTTTGAAGGCCATTAAAATGTATATAAGAAAGGTGCATTGTAAAAAATTTCTTGCAATCAGTTGCAAGTATTTACTTCAAATTTATAGCTAAAATTTAAAATTCTAGTATATATGCTACAAATATTTTAAAATATTTGTATAAAATTAGAGTATATATAATTTAATTTTAAAATTGTACTTCAAAATTTTAAACTAAAATTTTAATTTTAAAGCATATATACTCGAATTTTATATTATTTTTTACAGTGTGTATTTCGATTTCAAATTTTAATATATTTTCGTAATACCAAAAGTAATAAAAAATGTATATACATAAGTACGTAATAGTTAAAAATATTGTGTATGTCTGAATACCCAATTACAGCAATAAGCCTCGAATTCCACTTAAAATTCCGAGAAGTTCAAATGTATTGTAATACACACGTTGAATGTTTGAAAGGCTACATTCTAGTTCCCACGAAATTATTAATAGCCGCATAATCATTAAAAAAAAGATTATACTAATTCCCACGAAATCGAAAACTCATTAAAAAAAAGATATTGCTAATTCCCACGAATTGAAAAATCCATTAAAAAAAAAGATTATGCTAATTCCCACGAATTTTCATCACTGATTGATACTGACGATTTATCACCAGCTGAATAAGTATCTGATTGTTTCATCTTTGACTTTA
This sequence comes from Scelioninae gen. 1 sp. ZL-2020, assembly GCA_022817745.1. Lineage (NCBI taxonomy): Eukaryota > Metazoa > Arthropoda > Insecta > Hymenoptera > Scelionidae > Scelioninae gen. 1 sp. ZL-2020. The sequence goes on along the minus strand of JABFOU010000001.1, from coordinate 40,598 downwards.
TGCCTGAAAAACCAATAGATTCAAGTCTAGACACATTCTGCAGTCATATAATTAATAATTATATAGCTGAGGATGCAATGTTTCCTCCAACTCTATGGGCGAATTTAACAAAGAATTTTGTCAAAGAAACAACAAATGCTTGTGAAGCATTTCATTCTCATTTCAACTCAGAATTTTATCATGTTCCTCCCAATATATTTTAATTCATTAATGTATTATTAGAATTACAAATCAACACGTATATAAAAATGAGAAGTTGCTATCTACAACGAAAAAAGAAACAATCAACTTATAGTAAATATAATCATATAAAACAGGAATATTCAAAGTTTTTAAATGTCCCCACTTATACCTTTGTTAAAATCAATCTACCTATAATGAACAAAGCAAATTGATAAAATAGGTTTTCATATTTTAATCGGGATAATAATTCTCATAAATGTTGTACATAGAATTACTATAATACAATATGTACATACAGAATATATATTGACAATGTGCCATGCACATCATTTGTAATCACAGCCTCTATTTTTTTAATGGATTTTCCAATTCGTGGGAATTAGCATAATCTTTTTTTTAATGGATTTTTCAATTCGTGGGAATTAACAATATCTTTTTTTTTAATGAGTTTTCGATTTCGTGGGAATTAGTATAATCAAAAAAGATTAAAGAAAAAACTTTAATCACACAAATTCGTGGGAACTCGGAATCCCCCGTTTGAAAAATAATAGAATATTTGACAATATACCTCATCAGCTGATATGCTCTGAGATGAATTTGAATACAATTCTGTATTAAGTCGAGAATTGCTTAGAGTTTCGTCTTCTTCTGCGACATTTGTATCAGTAGAAGATATAAGTCTTCCATTACTTGTATTGCTGCTTGAAGTAGATTCAATATTATTCGTTATGTTTATATTTTCGTCAGTTGAACTCTGAAATTATGTGATCTCTAATTTAATTATATGAATATTATAATTACATTAACAATAATACTTGTGCCACTAGGGACAAATAGCGGCGATTCTCGACGAGTGCAGCAACCCCACGAGTTGAGAATCATTTTGTCGCGTGTGGCACACGAGATTTTTTGTAACAGGTTCCGAGAGGAGTGGTATATTTTTCAACAAGGGCGTTTACGCCTGTGTTGGAAATACTGTTTTTCCTACCGCGGGCTGGGGAGAGAATGTGGAAATTTCCGTATAATGACCATATTCCCAACCGAGGGCGAAGCCCGAGGTGGTCAGGAATATGACTATTCCTGCACAAGTACAGAAATGTTCACATTCCCTACCTATCCTAGGTAGAAAAAATTAAGAGAGAAATTTAAATTCCAAGCAGCGGGACAGAAACAAAGAAAGGATGAAACTAGAGGATGGAAAGTAACTAGCACAAGGTGCAAGGCGAGACAAAGCCTCATGTTTCATTCTCTAGTATCTTTCTTTTCTTGTTTTCTGTCCCTCTGCATGGAATGAGAAAATGTTCTCTTTTTTTAGGTACGTAAATGACTATTTTCTCGCACATGTTACAAAAAATATTTTACATATTGTGTCATAAAAATATTTACTTAGTATTTTGCACAGCTAACAGAATAGAAATATCAACATTTATATACACTAGCGAAAAAAAAACCAGCCACTTTGACTGAGACACAGAATTTCAGCAAATTTTAAACTAGTATAAAATTGTTAATTTTAATCCAAATTACAAGGTCTTTTTTTTAATTGTAGGATATGAAGTCATTTACACGAAGAAAAAAGTTATACTAATTTTTCGTATAAAGTATAGGAACGTTGCACTATATGTAAGCATTCAGAAAAATTCAAATAAAATTTGTGAAAAATTCGAATACAATATACGAAAATGTTATGTTAAAATTGTACAAAATAATTCGAATTTTTCGTATATTGCATTGACTTTTTTTTTAATGCTTACATATAGTGCTCTCTTCCTATAATATATATGAAACTTTAACATACTTTTTTTCTCAGTGTATCTATCTATATAGTTCATATTAAGTTTTTCTCCCTCTCATCCTTCATTTACTCATCAAACCGAGGTTCTAATTTTCATATCAGAAAGTACCAAGTTCAAATGCATTTTTCTAAGTACGTGACTAAATGTTAACACTCTCGTGATGAATCCTGACGATTCCTTGTCCGTGTGTATTTTTTAATGGCGGAATTCCATCGACCAATGGAATGCAGCCATTTAAATATCTTTGATAGTATTAGTGAAACGCAGCATTATCCATCAGCCATCACTAAAATGGTCACGTGACCATATTGCTGTCTTATTCTTTAGACAGAGACATTGTGGTAGAGAGGGTATGTTTTATCACGAGAGTGTTAATTTTTATAACAGATTATTGAAATTTTAATTTTTGATAAAATTATACGATTTTAAAAATACTTTTATATTTTGATATTTTTAAATCTAAAGTTTTAATGATTTGTTGTCTTGGCAAACAGATTTTCTCTACATTTCCTATAATTTAAAAATATGATCTTGTAATTTAGATAAAAATTAGCAATTTTATGCAAGTTTGAAATTTGCTGAACTTTGGTTCAAATTTCGGTGGCCGTTTTTTTTTCTTCCGACAGTGTAACTTAGAATATAAAAGTGTATGTTATTATTTTTATTTTTCTCATTATTATATAATTAACAGGTGACTTTTACAGTTGCACATTTACAAAATACTAATGTATAAATTTACGTATGATACTATTATTATTTAATTATGTTTTACATATTTTATGATCTAACGATGTTACAAAACATGGTTTTTAAGTATTGTTGAGCATATTTTATTCACTTAAAATATACATTGAAAATAAAAAATTTTTTATCTTTCAATTACTGATTGAACATTACAGTGCGATTATAAGCAATTACAAAAAAAGTAATTTAAATCTACAATATTTAGTATACGTTAAAATGTTAAATCTCAATCATTAATTTATACTAAAAATAAAGCAAAAAATCGTACTATATCAGTTGACGTGTTTCGTGAAGAACTGGTTATTGATTCTATATTCTGCAGCGTACTGTTTTGTGCACTTTCTTCAGTGACGTTATTATCAGTAGAAGATATATATCTGTCTGTAGTTGAATTACTGGTTGTGGAATGCTCAGAAGAATTCATAACGTTGTTTACCTCATTATGAATAGCCTGAAATTATACAAAATTAATAATACTGTAATATACCATGTTTAATATACTAAAGTTAGGAAATTAGATTAAAAAAGTTAAATAAAAAAACTAATAATGTGGCACTTTCCACGCAAGTAACAGTCTACATCCTTTAAATATAACATTTTTCCCTGACTTGTATTTCAAATTTTAGCTCAGTGGTTATGTGTTCTGGCTTTTACATCGTAAGTCCTGGGTTCGAGTCCTGACTTAGAGAATTTTTATTTAATGTTATTTTTAAATAATAATTCAAATAAATATTATAATTATATAATGTACACTAAATTTAAATGAAATAATCTAAAAATTTCGTGATTTATTAATTTTTTAAAAAAAATTTATTAGTACTATAGAATACATGAGGATCCACGTGTTTTCCATGTAAGGTTTTTCAATGGAATCTGTGTGGATTTCATTTAGATGACTCATGAAACATCCGCGGACATTCCTGAAAAGACTCCACGTGGTATTGCGGTAGATCCACTGAAAAATATACATTGCATCCACGTGTCAACTGTGGATGATCTTCTTTAAATCCACGTGAATTCCATGTATGTGTTCTGTACTGGTAGACGCTGAAGCAGCGCTACCTATAATACGCGTAGTAGTGCAACGGTGTGTAAACAATCCCCTTTTCCCCTGTGAGTATGTACGATCGCATATGATAAGCGTAGGTGTGTGTGTGTGTATATGTGTAAGTGTTGAATGCGAAAAGGACCGACGGCTTTACTCTCGTTCAACGATCAAGCAGTTTCAAGCTGAAAATTTTCGTGGTTGAAATTGCCTGAAAAATGCAACAGAAAATTTGAGTTTGAACTCAACTTTTCATATTTAGCATCACTGAATCAGCCTGATGTTTAACGATCAGGCAGCTTCAAATTCAAAATTGTATGGTCAGCTTCAACTTTCAGCTTGAAATTGTCTGATCGTTAAACATCCGACAGATTCAGTTATGCTAAATGTGAAAAGCTGAGTTCAAACCCAAGTTTTCTGTTGCATTTTCAGGCAATTTCAACCATGAAAATTTTCAGCTTTGAAACTGCCTGATCGTTGAACGAGGATAGCGTAGCCTCCGAACCATGGGATGGTTAAATCATCCACGCAAAGTCGTGAACAGAGCCGCTCTACATTGAGACTACTGTAGCAGCAATGACACTTCCGAAAACTGTAACTTTCGGCACTCAACCTAAGTTAGTTCAACTTTCAGCACGCTGTTTGGACCTCGGGCGCTGGTGGCGCCCTCGGACAAAATATACTATTGCCCAATTTTTAGTGCACATAAAGAAATATTTTATGAATTCTATATAAATTCTGATGATTTAACAAAATATTTTGTTGCCATTTATCTATAACTAAACAATTTTGTTAAATTAACATTGATTAAGCAAAGTTTCTTTATTTTTATATAACCTATTTGGTTAATTATAGAAAATGCTTTCAATACAAAAAATTAATTTAATTCAGCTTGTATATTTCTGTGCAAGTGGCATTATATTTTTTGATATTATTTTAAATTCATAGTTCTGATCCCTTTTTCCCCATTAGTGTATTTAAATATAAAATATAAGTGGTATGTTGTGGGCCCTTGTTACGAAAAATATCGTATGCATCACAAGCCATACATAAGCGTTCCGAATGACTTATTACCTCTGTCTTGCTCTGGCTCTAGATGCATAATATACTATTTCCTGCACGCACTGAAAAAAAGTTACTATTTCAACTGTTTTAATGAAATTAAGTCCCGTTTCCACACTAAAACCAGTTAGAAACACAACTTTTTTTGCAGTACTTGCAGGAAAATATACTATTTTGCACTAGTGCGAAATATGCCATTATTAGCCCAAGCACTACATTGTCATTTGGTAACGTACCTCATCAGATGATATTGTAGATACATTCAATCGTGATCCTGCTAATGGTAAATTGTCTGCAACATTTTCCGTGATATTCACATTCATAGGGCATGTAGATTCTTGGTTAATTGCATTACTGCTTGAAGATGATGGAGAATTTCTTGTAGAAGTCATTCTATCGTTATAATAAATATTTAAATATTAATTAATGTTGAATCAGAAAACATTTAGAGGATAGGTATAATACTTGTACATATAATGTAACATTTTCAATTATTTTCAAACAGATTATGAGAGTATGAACTTTTCTGAACAATGTAAAAAAAATTTAATTCGTTTCGAAAATTTTTGGTGGATATACTGCAATTTTAAAAAAATTCTTGAATTATCAGGATTAGGGTCTTAGAGGGAGTTAGGATGGAGATAATCTAATTTCACGGAAAAAAATAACCTGTATACTGCTCAAAAAACCAACTTGTTACATGAACAGTAATGAATCTTGTAGCTCCAACCAGAAATCTTGGGAATATACACTCTAAAAAATGCCTTTAAAATCATCTTAAAATGAAAGGAATACTTTTATGATAAGAGGAATCATTTTATTATAAAATGAATAATTTTATAATAAAAATAATAATCTTGTCATAAGATCATTAATCTTATTTTAAGAAGATATTTTTAAGAGTGTAGCAATTTATTCCTATGTGTACAACAGGAACGGCGTTGTTGTGAAAATTCCTGTGATACACACAGGAATGGACTGGTGTATTCCTAAGATTTCTTGTTGGAGTTACAAGATTAATTTATGTTGATGTGACAAGTTTGTTTCTTGTACAGTATACAGGTTATTTTTTTCCGTGTTGCACACATGCATTTTAAAGCTTAACTCATTAACGGCCCAACGCCTCGAATCGTTATTGGTGTGTTTTTTGTAAAAGTATTAGTATATCATTTGTCTCATTTCTATGCACAACTGTCAAATATTGATATCTTTTGTTTTTGTAACTGTTTATGTATTCACGTTGATGTGGACCTTTAAAGTGTTAACGTTTGTTGTAACTACAGACAGTTTTTTATTGAATTCTGAAAGAAAATGAAAAAGTTATGATGGTTTTAATATTGCTTGAGCCCGTTTTTTTGCGCAGTGTATTAAATAATAAAATAAATATTTATATAAAATTATACCCGTTACTTCTGTGGTATATTGCACCATATCTATAAAGTTTCTTAACAAATGAAAGCTCTCTAATGCATAAAAAAATCATATACATATAAGGTGAATATAAGGTGAATTGCTACTCAGAACCCTATTACTACTCATTTTTAAATTTCGTCTATTAACTTGACAAAAGTACAAAAATGTAACAAAATTATATAAATCCAACATTTAGCTACTGTTTAAAGTTTTTTAATGTGGTTAAAATCATTAACTTTGATACTGAAAGTTCAAAACAAAAATAAGTAGTAATAGGATCTTTGTGAGTAGTAATTGGGTCTTTCACCTTATTCATGAAATGTTTGAAATTTCGGTGCTTGACAATATATAACAGAGTATATCGTCAATACATTTTTCATATATTGACGATATACTCTGGATATATTGCCAAGCACCGAAATTTCACACATTTTATGAATATATTCAAGATATATTAAAAATATATTAAAAATGTAATAAAATATATCAAAAATATATGATGAGTGTATTATGAGTATATTATCAATATATCACAAATATATTTTAAAAATATTTTTCTTTTTACAAGTCTAAAAGTAAACAAAGATAGTTGAGATATGACATTTTAATTTTTCGTCATCTTTGTTCACTTTTAGAGAGTATAATTTTCTGCCTTATTCTAAAATCGTCAGCCTTTTCCAATAAAACGTTTAACTGTTTGTAGTTTTCTCCGTGTAGAAAATAGTGAATTGTGAATCACATGCGTGACACACATACGATTCACAAGTGATGCACATGTGATACTCTTGTGATGTCACTGTGATGCCACTGAGATATCACACGTTGTCTGGGATAATTTAATTTGTTTTACAATACATAGTATTAGAAAATTATTGTAATTAATATAATGTTATATATTTTTATATATAATTATTTTCAAAATAATATTTAAATTTTATTAATTTTTTTAATTACTCCCCCTTCCATCCCCTAATCACCGTTCTCGTTTAAGACACTACTCACTTCCTATTATATCATATATTATTAGTATTATCATCAATAGTTTATTATAAAATTGGTCAGGTTCCGATCATACACCATTTATTTGAACTACAGATATGTAGGAAAATTTTAAATTTTATAAAAGTACAAAAAAAATATGGTTTGAAAGATTTTCTGCATTTTAAAAATGCAATTTAAAAAAAAATTTCATTTCCTACAAATTTACATTACTTGAAAAATACAACCCTACTAAAAAATAAAATACGTCATTAAAACCGTAAGGGAAAACTACATATATACAAATTTTTTCATATTTTCTTTTCATTTTTTCATGTAGGGTGAAATAGGGTAGTTTAACTGTGAGACACGGGGTAAAAATAAGACAGTCTAAAGTGTATTATTTCATAAAAATCATAAATGTTACACATAATTTTTAAAAGTTAATTATCTGAACAATTTTGTTTTATAAAAAAAAGAAAAATAAATAAATAAAAAATGATCTAAGAAATACATTTTATTTTCGTTTTATTTCGACTCATTTTTACCCCATTTCAGCCTATGTACCAAAAATCAGTACCCTACTGTATCCTTAAGGTATTTAGAATACCAACTTCAAAATTTATATTCCATATATATTCAACAGTGAGATAATTTAAACTTAAAAAATTATAGCCTGGGATGTTATTATTAAAACTGTCGTGCGTTATACGAACCCTGGAATAATATGAAAAATGCAACGGAAAATTTGAATTTGATTTCAAATTTTCATATGAATTCAGATTTAAAGAATATGAAATTTCTTATACAATAAATTATTGATATAAAATATATAATTTATATCAATATTTCTGTGGATAAAATTGTAAAATATGTTATACAATTTCAGCCACAAAAATATTGATGTAAATTATAGAAGAAATGTTAAGTTTTATCAACCCGAATTCATATGAAAAATTGGAGTTAAATTCAAATTTTCTGTTACATTTTTCACATTACTCCAGACTAGAATTTTGATGAAAGCTGAAATTATCTGACCCTTGAACTATGAATATTGTAGTAAAACTTTCTATTCTGGTATAAAATGTATATAACAATACTCAATAAATTAGAAAAAGAATATTATTTACCTTATTATACGAATGTAGAATATACAAGTATATACTGCACTTAGCCCTGAACGTTCGAGTCAGTTTAAATTACTCTGATCTTGTCTATATGAACAGGGCCGCAGATCCGCAACTGTTTGTGGCGCTAGTTGTGGTACCTAAGTCTCAGCGTGCTGTCTTGGAATGACGCTATAGCTATATTTTCGCGTTTATGTACAGTTCTTTATGCGTTTTCAGACAGAAATACTTGCAGTTAATAAATAGGTTTATATAATATTTGCATTAATATGTTAAAATTGCCTATTTCATATAATATTGATTACATGTAGACAATCAATTAGTGTAATTATGGCTTAAAAATAAGTACAATATTTAATAATGCGTTTGAACAATAACTTAAATATATTTTTACGGTAATTATTTTTCACGTGTTTTAAATTAAACGAATGCAATAAAATTTTTTAGTTTAGCTAAAAATACAAATGTTGACCCTATAAATAAATCTTCTAGTTATTTATATATATTGTTCAGAGAAATAGTACCTATAGACAGAAACTACAAAAATGTCACAAATAGATGTCTTGTTTGTTGTAATCGTCTTGGAATTTGACGTTTTATGAAGTTCATGTACTGTTTGGATATTTTTAATAAAAATTTATAATAAATTATTTTAAATAAAAAATTTTTATATTGTAAATGTTGAAAAAAATTGAGAAAATTAATTCTAGTTCTTTAAATGTTTGAATTTCATTTCAATGAATAGTTATTAAAAAAATTTGTGTAATTTAGGTAATCGTACGTATGACATCGTCTATACACTGTACATCTCTGTTTGTGAAACTTCAGCCATACTTATTTGTAAATTTTGTACTTTTCCTTAGCAAAATACGAATATAAATATAATAACCCTTATAATATATAATAATTATGTATAAAAATAAAAATAAAAATATAAATAAGTTTCTAAATATCAAATTACCGATTAAGTTTGACGTCTGAAGTACGACTTCTGAAATAAAGAATATATTTTAATCTATTTTATTATAAAAAAAAACTTGAAATTCAATTATTTGTACACGTTGTATATTAGTTGTATAATATTATATACATTATTTCAATCAAAAATTTTATTCTAAAAAATCTGTAATAATTAATCAATTATTTGCATTGTTACTTATTTTAAACATTTTTAGTAACATTTGTTTTGTCTACGCCATTGTTATGAAGCTACACTCTCGCCCCCTATCGCTTTAAACCACAGTTATTTCTTCATTTTTCATTCGTAGGTCGTCAGATTTGTTTTGAAATTGCAAAACATTTTCTCGCTTAATTTTAAGTGTTATAATTTCCAAAATGCGTTATGCATATGTGTATATACGTAAAGTTAATAAATATTTTGACATAGAAGTGGACAAAATTCACGATTTTAATTATGAACATTTTTCGAAATTTTCTAAACAGGAAAAAGAAAAAGTTTTTCGAATGACTTTTGGAAAGGAAGAAATGAAAGGCCAGGTTTTATTAATTGCAGGTAAATTTCTTACAAAATTTTCTAAAAATATATTATTATTTTCATTTTCTTCGACTTATATCTATGTATCTCTGTAATGTACACATAAACTTTGTTTACAAACAGTAAATGAGTCTGAGTTTAACTAATAATGTCGATATTATCCGTCATATTTTTTTCATTCTAACCCGCGAAAATAATTTTCTTTACCAATAAATAAATTAATTACAATTTCAACAGTCATCTACTCCCTGGTGCCATTTTCAAGCCTAATAAATTTATTAATGTTAAAAAAAATTATATTATTATAAAAAATAATATTGAATATTAAAAAATATTAGTGAAGTGAATATTAAAAAATTCACATGATTTCTAAATTTTAATCATTTTAAATTCAATGAAATACCAATTGATTTTTTATAATTATAAGTTATTTTCTTACATTAATATTGTTTTATGAATAAATTACTTTCGATAAAATAAACAATTGCAATCTTTGTAATTATTTATTATTTTTAATTGTTGATTTTTTTATTTGAAATATGAGCTCCGGACTCTTCTATGCAATATTGAGATAGTTTCAAGCTGTATAAAATTTGTAAAACATTATATATTTATTAATTTATATTAATTATTTTTTAATTATATATTAATTTATTAATTATATGTTAATTAATTATTATATGAATCTTGAATCTGATAATCTGATATAAATGTTTTAAATTAGATAATTTTGTTTCAATATAAGGAATGTTTATAAATTTAAGATATAAAATAAATAATAATGTCATAATTCTTCAATCAGTTGTCGAATATACTCTTTATATCGGTATACTGAATAAGTATCAGCCAATGGTATCAAGTAGCGCAGTCGGAGACCATTGCCGTGTTCACTTCTCCACAATATTTCTTGTTAATAAAGGATGCACTTATGTAAAGCTTGATTTTCTGTCTTTTATTAACAAGGAATATTGTTGATTGTGAATATGCTACATATTTATTTGTTTCATCGTATGATTTCTAGCGCGCGAAATGTACTAGTGTAGAGATTTTTCTCTACACTAGTACATTTCGCATACATTTAAAATAGTACATTTAAAATAAAATCGTCCAAATAATGAATGAAATAATTTGTAATACACTAAGAAAATAAATCATAAATCATTTTAAAAAATTATATCATTCTCACAAAACAAACGTTTAGAGAAAGATCGTATTATAAATAATAATCTCCGCGTTCGGGAGGGATCACTGGAAGTTCGCTGACAGAACTTTCAACGCGTTGTCAGAACTTTCAACTTATCATAATTTTAGCGGCCACAGAAATTTGTCGCACTGACAGCATAATTTGAATTTTTATTTCAATTTTGACTTGGAATTTTGATTTTAATTCAAAGTTTTAATTTGAATCTTAAAATTTAATTCGTTATTTTCGTTTGAATTTATTAAAAACATTTTAAACTTGTATTATGAAAAATAATTTTAAAATTGAATTTCGGGATTAAATTTAAATTTTTGATTTCATATATGATCATATATGGCCTACATTACATGAAACTTTCTTTTATTAAGTATCATTGGCTGTTGAACTGAATAGGCTAATTATAGGCTAATTAAGTATTACATAGATATTATGATAAAAAAAAAACAGATTTAATATAAATCAAGAAAAAAAAATTTTTGTGTAAGTCCAAAAATAGGAAAATCTAAAATGGGTAGCAATTTGCTGATTCTAATCGAAATCAAAACGTGAACAAGTCGTTTAGAGTTAAAGTGAAATTTCAGTGTTACAGTCCCGGAATTAGGGTATTTTTAATTAATTTTGTTTATAAACATAATTGATGTTTCTCAATAATATCCGACGAATCTTTGCTTATGGGAGATTCAAATGATGTATATAAATATTGTTTTTATCTGTTATTATTTGCGTACTAACTATGGTAGAATTTTCCTTCACTTGACAAACGCCCGTACTGTGATTGTATTGTATTATATTTTAAATATTTACATAATGCAAAAAATCCTTCTAAAATGAGAGAATCGTCGGATATAGTTTATTTTCTCAAATTATTTTCACTCAAAAAATTATTTCCAAAAATTTATTCTAGTAACAAATGCACTGAAATATCAGACCTTTTTCTATAAGTTCCAAAAGTTGTAAGCCATTTGGCTTACTTTAATTCCTTAAAAACCATATCAAATGACGACATTTCCAAAAATTACATAGTTCAAAGTTCTACATGAATTTGAATTCGTCCACAAACGACTGTCTATCAAAATGGATACTACATTTTTAAGAACATTTAATTCCCTATAAAATTAAAAAAGTAGCCAATTAATATGTAAAACGGTCAAGTTATGACCAATTAGAAAATGTCTTTTCAACGTTTTTTATGTCTAAAAAAAAAATTTCTTAAAGGCAACGTTATGGCATAATTTTTGGAAGATATGGTAATGAGATGGCAATAATGTGAACCTGATATATCAACTCGTTTTTCGAAGGTTGCATTTTGGTTTATACAGGTAACATACATGCCAGTACTCATCAAAAGACTCAGTATACAAAATATGAGAATTTACTTCTTTGATGCATAATATATTATTATTTTTTTATATTTTGAAATGAAATAAATGAAATTAATTAAAACTATTTATTAATTTATAAATAAAATTATTTAGAAATTTAGAAATAGTATATTTTAGCCAAGGGCGCCACCGGCGCCCGAGGCGCTTAAGTCGTTTTTCGTATCGAGTGTATAGCGGATGAATGTGGAACTACAGGACAAAAAAGCCGTCTTTTTTGTCCTGTAATTCTCCATTCATCCGCTATCCGAGGTACGAAAACAATTTTTAGATATGTTTATTAAAAAACATAGTTTCCTATTTATTTTTCAATTAATCTCATAAGGAAGTTCCATACAAATAATTTAAATGAAGTGTACTTAATTATCCTATCCTATAATTAGCATAAAATTTTACATTCAAATCTCTAATTTCTATTTGGACCCACCAACTTTAAGGACATTACGATGCTAGTTTCATGAAAAAACGAGTTAGTTTTGACAGCCTATGTATTATTTTAATTAATATTATATTGCATAATGGACACAAACTTTGTAACTCGAATTATGATTTTGCAGAATCCATTGATCATTTGGATAATTTAAAGAAAAAAAGACAGCATTGTCCGAAATTGAATGACAGTGCATTTGACTTAACCCTGAATAGTAATGAACAAGAATATGGTTCAACAACAGATGAAATTTTACATTTATCAAAACAATTGAAAGAAAAAAAGACGGTTTGTATAAGAAAATAAATCATTAAAATTTTTTATAAATTATATTCAATAATAAGGTAGAGTGCGATAAAAAATTTTCTATTGAAACTTTATCATTTCCAAAACCTAATTATTTTTAGCAGTTTACAATGAAATTGTTAATTGAGACAGTTCGTATATTTACCAAACAACTTATTTTTTATGTATATACACTAATAAAAGACTAAACTCAATGTAGATTAGAAAAGTAACACGAATGGCTTTTTCCTATACTGTATTCATGCCATCAAGTTTTTTTTATTTGCAGGAAACAAAAAAAGTAACCCAAGAGGCCAGAGCTGCTACATGTAAATCAATTTTGGAAAAAAAAGATATATTATTATCTAACAGAAAAGAATTGACTGATATAGATGAAGTTAACGATAAGGAATGCGAAGAGAAAAGTAAAGCTTCTGTAGAAGCTGCTGATCTATGTCACAAAAACTCTTCTAAACAAGACAGTTCATCTGAAAGTTTTGGTGAAAAGTTTTCTGAACTAAAAAATCTTATACTATCTTTGGCAGAACGCCAAGAAAAGATGTGGGTAGAAATTCAGTCTGTGAAGAAATCAAATGCGCGTTAGTAATCAGTTTGTTCTTAATGTATTTAATTATTAATACACATTTTACCTCATCCTGTTATCTATATTTTGTCATTATTACTTTTGAAGTTGTCACACGCGTTATGTGCAAAATGCTTACGCAACAAAGATTTCTGAGAAATAGTTGTAATGTTTAGTTTAGTGAGGCACACTACAAAACGCACTTGTGACGACGAGTTAAAATATACGACACACTAACGAAATTAATTTGCTCATTAATTTTTTTAAATATCAGCACTCACATATATCTGCATGGAATAATAAGTTTGGCATGAGTGTCAGACATATGCGCGCGATTCATATTGTAGCCAGACTAGTGCCATATCGTTGCCAGACTTATGAGTATGACATTGGTATGGAAGTAGTATGGCATACGCTCGTTTTCCTGAATAATAATACCATACTCGTGTGTGCCCTTGTAGAAAAATATTAATTATTTTATTATTATTATTATAAATAAAAAAACGTCTGAAAAACACTGAACATGTGCCAATTTTAACAGATTTTCAGAGTTTTCAGATATGTATGAAAATCTCTGAAAAAGTCTGAAACTAAAAAAGATAGAAAAAATTCAAAAAAATATTAGTAAAATAATAAAATGTGAAAAATAATATAATTTAGTATTTTTGAAAAAAATTTCAATCATTTTTAGTTTCAGACTTTTTCAGAGATTTTCATACATATCTGGAAACTCTGAAAATCTGTTAGAATTGGCACATTTTCAGCGTTTTTCAGACGTTTTTTCAGCGATTTTTCAGACATGTTTTTCAGCGTTTTTCAGACGTTTTTTCAGCAATATTTTTCTACAAGGGTGACTATTTTTTCGATGTGGGTACATACTATATTTTAGAATCGTGACATGTAACATGGATCAGGTGTAATCAAACTAAAATTAACTCATATATACTTTCATTTACCATTTTAACATTAACATATTAATTATTAATTATTTTATTAAATTAATTTTAACTTAATTTAAATATAATTATTTTTCTATAACACTGCATATTATCCGTAGAAATCGTAATTTAGAATACAAATTAAACTGTATTCAAATTTAAAATGTATAGTTCAATACTTTTACCTGACTCGTGCGATAAAAAATTAAAATTTCTTCCATTGTTTATAGTTTGAGAATGTACTATTAATAATATGCCAATAATTCTTATATTATATGTTAAAATCTTGTACTTTAGCAGGGCAGTACGAAGTAGAGAATACTTCAAAAATGAAGACAGAACTAGAAATTCCAGGAACTAGTAAAATGCTTGAAAAAGAGAAAAAGTTACTGTTAACTATGGAAGATCATCAAAATGTAACATTTTTATATATTTTATAAACTAAAAACTAACTTCCTGCAGTAAGTATGTAATATGAGTATTTTTTGTTACAGATGACGACAAAAGAATTGCAAAACATCGAAATCGAAAGAGGAAAAGAAGACGACATAAAAAATAGTGGTATATATTAACCCTAAAGACACAGACTGGGGCCGACACGACCCCATTTTTTTGCTATTTTTCTGTTTACGACGGCCTTTTTGCTATTTTTCTGTTTTTTTTTCTTATATATATGTGGATTTTTTAATACATTATCTTAGTCTGATAATCAAAGTTGCTTAATAACCTTATTTTCCATTAAAACATCGACAAAATAAGCCTAATTAGAAGTCGTTTTATGCAAAAGTAACTTCACAATCGCGATTTGAAAATTGGGGTCGTGTCGACCCCAGTTTGTGCCTAGAGATGAGAAAAATATAGTCTGTGCCTCTAGAGTTAAGTTTAATTTATATACAAGACCTGCAAACACACACAAATTGAATAAAAATAAATTAATTATTAAAAGTGGAAAAAGAAATTATTATTTTAAAGATTATCAAAGTGAATTGCGTAAAGACACAATCCATAAACATAGCAGCATCTGAGTGAAACATATGAATGTTTTAGTGCAAGAAACAAATTTTGTCATGCAAAACTGAAATGTTTAAATTTGTAGGTAATTCATCTTCTGAGGAATTTCACTGCAGCTCTCCAAAATTCTCCGAAAAGGACAATTTTCAGCAGGAAGTATTAAATATTAGTCCAATACAAAATGTTTCTGAATTGTCCGACAACGAATCAGTAGAACAACAAAATAATCATTCTGGTATAGAAGATTTGAAAGAAGCAAATGGATCCGAAAATAAACATGTTGATATAATCGATGATAATGTTGAAAAAGACATCTTTAAGGAAACAAAAGACGGACAAGTATGATAAGACGGATAAGTATTATGAATATTTTTGTAGAAAAAATTCGCCATTAAATTCAAATTAGTATTATTATTATTATTTGTCTCTTTTTTAAATTTTAGTTTAATATTAATTCATTTTTTTAACGTAAATTTATAAATAAAACTCTTTGTAATCTATTCATTGAAGAATCAATTAAATGAAACAGCATATTTATGATGAAAATTTGTTCAAATTTT
Organism: Scelioninae gen. 1 sp. ZL-2020; assembly: GCA_022817745.1. Classification (NCBI taxonomy): domain Eukaryota; kingdom Metazoa; phylum Arthropoda; class Insecta; order Hymenoptera; family Scelionidae; species Scelioninae gen. 1 sp. ZL-2020. The sequence goes on along the minus strand of JABFOU010000001.1, from coordinate 24,368 downwards.
GGAATAATTTTTTTTATGGTTTTCAACAATTGTGTAAAAAATTCAACACCTATAATATGTTATTTTATTTAATAGGTGTCATATGATATAAGTATTACTTAACTATTTATAATTTTTTTTTTTTTGGATTAATTTTTGAATAATTATAATTTTTGAATGTAATTTCAGTTGTATCTTGGAAATGGAAATTTCATGGATCGAAAGAGTTGGAAGAATTTGAAATCCAAAAAATCAGCAGAATTTTATCGGAAATTACTAGAAAAAATGTGGACTAAAAATGAATTAATTGTAAGATACCTAAACCCATCAAAAGCTAAAGATAGTAAAGAAAAGACGCAACCTCTTACACCCAAAAAAGTTGATATATTATTTGGTATGTATCCCATTATTCATTGCTTTCATTCAATGGTTAAGCATTTTATAATGGAATTTTACGAGTTAAATTGTCTTAAAAACACAATAATAAAGTTTAATTGGAATTCAAATTTGTATATTAAACTGCATAGTTAGGTGTTTTCAAATTGTCTCCATAGTGTCTCAAACATTGAATTGAGACATTTTACTACATAGACATGAGACAAATGATATACTAATACTTTTACAAAAAACACACCAATAACGATATGAATTTATTCTTTATTTAATGAATTAATTCTTTATTTGAAAAACTTTGGAGACACTTTATTTAGAAGTGTATTTCGTTTTTTCACTGTTATTATGTTATGTGAAAATAATTTTCTGAGCTTTATCAACTTTTATGATTTTTCACAAAGTTTTTTCATTTTTTTTTTTTTTTTTTGAATTCTTTACCAATCAGTTGCAACTTTGAAAAATGTTGTTTCAAATTCATCCATAGCTAAAATAATTAAATTGAAAGCCTGAATCGAGAAAGTCTCTTTTCTCTAATCAGGTCTTCAATTGAAACTTTAAATTAATATAAGGAAATTTGTTGTTAAATCGTACTTTTTGTGTAATATAAGTTTATAATTTTTATGTTATAGATTGCTTCGAAGAATATAAATGGAAGAAAAAGAATCTTTCTGATGCGGAAATTAACGGAAAAAAAATTGAAGCAAGACGAATAATTTCTCAGAAATTATACGAGCTGAAAAGAACCGAGCGTCAGCAAGAAAACATGAAAGGTACATGCATACAAATTACTTAAGCTTCAGTTGAACAAATGTGGTTAAAAATAATCCTTTTTATAAAAATTCCATTAATTTTAAGAGGTTCATTTCTATGAAGAACCAAAAAATGAAAATAATTATTTATAAGAATTATTCAATTAATTGATAAAATATTCTCAGATACCAGAAATGAATTACAATTTATGAATATATTACAAATTTTGTTATTAAATAAAATGATAAAATTATGAAAAAATATTAATTCATGTGTAAATATACTAACTAAATATGGTTAAGCTATAAAATGTTAGTTATTTTGATCTTAAAATTATAAAATTAGCAATTGTTTTTATTATTTATTATTTACTAATTAATCAATTATATGATTTTCTTTTAATTAATTGTGCAGAGAAAAAAATCTCAATAGAAATTTTTTATTAAAATTGAAGTAGTATATTTTGTCCGAGGGCGCCACTGGCGCCAGGGGCCGAACGATGTATCTCTGTCGTGACAGCGTGCTCAAAGTACCACATTTAAATTATTCTTATGGAATTTCCTTATCAGATTTAGCGGTAAAATAGGCGCAATTTCCATTTCGAAAAAACTTATAGAAATTCTTTCCGTAAATTTCTTATTAAAATTATTTCTATCAATTTCCTATGGAAATTAAAAATATATATAAATTTTTTTTTGGCCTACATGCTCATTAGAAATACTATACCGTGAATCTTTCTTGAAACCAAACGCTACTGAAGTTGTCTGCGTCAAAACTTACCTTGTGTTAATTGCTAACTTTAGTAGCGTTTGGTTTCAAGAAGGATTCACGGTATATTTTAAGACTTACTACTAGTGATGGCTTTAGTATCAATTTGTAGCTTTTTCACTAAGTATTCAGAAGTCATGGTAGCCGAATGGCTAAGTCAATGCACTATTAGAAACTGAAGAACTTGCGATCGATTCCCTAATGAATGAAAGTTTTGTATAATTGTTTTTATTTTTTCAAAACAAATAAATAAAATTAATTAAAACTAATTTTATCAGTAAATCTTCTAATGAAAAATTCCATTTGAAATTTCCATGACGAATTTCCGTACGAATAATTCAAATTTTAATAAAAAAGAGCTTAGTTCAACTTTCCTCCGCTGCCACGACTGAAAAGATATTTACGTTCACAATAGAAATCCTCTTGCCATACATTTCTTGTTCCAAATTTCAAATTCTTCTACTAATTTTAATTGTCATTAACCTTCCGGCTCCCACGTGAAATTTAAGGACAAATTAGGCCAGGTGGGGTCCACGCGGACCCCAAGTCATTTTAATCACTGCAAAAAAAGGTGTTTTATATTAAAACATTTAAACGTTTTTTTGGCGTTTTGCCTAACAAAAGTGTTTCAAAATAAAACATTTTTGTATGAAAAAATACTTATAAAACCTTTAAATGTTATAAAATAAAACACTTGTTTTTGCAGTGATCATTATATCGGTATCAAACATCTATAATTGATCCGTATATTTCTTTTTTTTTTTTTTTTTTGCAAATAATCTTTATTATTAATATATTATGTAAATATTTATACATAGAAATATTTATAATAATTAATTAAATAATAAATTTTCATAAATGAATCATTTTTAGACATTTTTAGACTACTTCAGACAAGCGAGTGAACGTACACGAATTTTCTTGCAAAAATGAAAAAGCGCGAAGATGTTGAAAATATATTTTATTTGACATATTTAAAAAAAAGCTTTATTTGACGTTTGCATATAGCAAATGATAAGTTAAATATGAATGTATATTTAACGAATATCTTAATAATAATAATAATAATAATAATAATAAAAAAGAAACAAACATATATTTTAACAATATTTAAATATTTTTTCTATATTATAAACCTAATTAAATGCAATTTTAATGTATATTTAATTTAAAAATCTATTAAAACATTCGTTTCAATCCATTTTCCTACGTGGGGTCCAACTGGACCCCAAAAACTAAAATTGTTTTCTTAGCGAATATGATTGATATTTAATTTTTAAGATAAACTTCTTTATTCTAATGTTATAAAGAAAGCATAAAAAAATCATCAGCTTCGAATATAACATAAAACAAAATTTATTATTTATAAAAAACGGATTCTGGGGTCCGCGCGGACCCCAGCATGGGAGCCGGAAGGTTAATGTGACATATGCAATTTAAATCTTGTATTTCTATTTCTCTATTTCCATTCATACAATTTATATCTTGGGAAATATGAGAAATTCTACTGTAATAACTGGAATATTGCGAGCAAATAGTAACTTTTTAAAAAAACTTCGTGTATATCACGAAATGAAAACTATTCTCAACTCGTGTGATTGCTGTACTATTTAATTGATGAAACAAGCTTACTTAGTAATTATGTTTGCAAAAATCCATGAAATTTGCAAAAATGTTGTGCGTAATAAAAGTAATTTTGGGAAAAAAAGAAAAAAATAAGGACAAATTAAGATAAAATAGTATAAAAATATTATGGAATAATAATTATTATAATTTATTCTTTTATAGGCGAAAAGAGGAAAATGAAAGAAAAGGAGAATGACGAAAACAACAAACGAAGAAAAGAACAGGAAGAAAACGATAACTAAAAAATAAAACGAACAATATTGTTTTTATATTAAACTTCCACTGTTATTAAAAAATTAATCAAATTAATTATTATATTAATATATATATTATTACTAGTATTGAAGTAAAAAAATTAGAATTCATTACTCTATAATAATCATCATAAAAAATAAAAGTAAGTTAAAATGAGATAAATGAAAAAAAGTGATTTAATAAAATGAAAATATAATGTATTTCGTAATAAATTATTCGGATACTTTTATAATATAATATAGATAAGAAAAATAATTTCTGTAGTTTTACATTTACTTTTATTTTTACCTAGTGTCTCACATTATCCCCTAATTATTGTTTATATGGTTAAGTCGCTGGGAGATATGTATTTCCCAACAAAATCGTAAAGCAAATCGCAATAGTTTTAACAATATAAACTTAATAGTGTATATTTCCTACAAAATTTAAAACTCAATAATTAATAAGATTTCATGCATTCCTACAGTATTTAAAAATCACAAATAAGTAAAATAATATTTATTCTTACAAAAATTTTCTTGATCATTTTAATAGACTCAGGATTTTTAATAAAATCCTCGTCATGCTTGTGTGAATACAAATGTGTATTTTTATTACCAGATAATTGGCCCAATATAACCAATATAAAGCAATGGGTTAGCTCATGAAAGGATACACAAAGAGAAATATTTAAGTAATATATAGTACAGAAATAACGATTTCTATACATGATTTTTCTGCAAAATTTGAGTGTAAGCTTACAATTGTATTGTAAATTTTTAATATTAAAATAAACATCAAAAATTAAAAATGGAAATAAAAAATCTAATTCAAAATAATTTTAATTCTTTGTTTCCAGATAAAATCATACAAACCGTTATCATAAGATTCCAGAAACTATACACGAACAATCTCGAGATTTAACCCTAGGTTGGTATTCTAGGGTGGCTGACCACCCCAAGACAAAGACACTCTTATGCGATTTCAATAGAAACAAAGGACACAGCAAAATATGTATACCAACGTAGGATTAAACCATTTTATTTTATCATGTATAATAAGTCGAGATATATCGTATCCCGATATCATATTTCAACATCTTATAATACTGATATCGTTACTCGAAATCGTATTACAACATCGTTAATCGAAATCAAAGTTAAAATAAAAATGAAAATAAAAAAAAATATTAAAAATAAAAGATCAAAAATCAAAACCAAAAATCTAAATTAAAATTATTTGTTTAAATTGATTCTTAAGAAACAATTTATTTTTAAAAAAACGAGTTTAGATTCTCAGCAAAAAGCTTTTGGATAAAAACGAATCAAATTGTAATAAAATATTCTATCAAAATGAAAGAATCGTTGGGTATATTTTATTTGTCAAGATTTCATTGCAGTTTCTATAATTTATTATTTCTTTATACCCAAAATTTAAAACATATTTTTATAAAGATTTCTGAAAAAAAAAAATAACAAAAAATAAATAAATAAATAAATAATGCAAATTGCAATTAAATGTTGTTAAATAAAATATACCCAACGATTCTCTCCTCTTACAGAATATTTTGTCAAAAATCAAAAATCAAAAATCAAAAATCAAAAATCAAAAATCAAAAATCAAAAATCAAAAATCAAAAATCAAAAATCAAAAATCAAAAATCAAAAATCAAAAATCAAAAATCAAAAATCAAAAATCTATAATCCATAATCCAAGATCAAAAATCAAACATCATCAATTCATGATTTAAAATCAAAAAACGAAAATGAAAAATAAAAATCAAAATCTAAAATCCAAATTCAAATCCAAATCCAAAATCCAAATTCAAACTTAAAATCCAAAATCATAATCTAAAATTAAAACCCGAAATCAAAATCCGAAATAGAAATCCAAAATCCAAATCGAAATCAGAATCTAAAATCGAAATCCGAAATTAAAATCCACAATGAAAATCAAAATTTTCAAATTTTTTGAAAATTCATCGAAAGTGTAAAAAAAGTTTCAACATTTTTATAAACTATTTTTATAGAATAATACTTGATTTGTTATTTATATAATTATAATAAACATTTTCGTTATAATGATCACTTTACTCTTTAAGGTGATGGCAAAGGGCTTATTACCGACATTACAGATTTTTGAAAATACAATTGAACCGTTTATCATACATTTATTTGGGAAGAAGAGCGCCATTTTCTCAATTTTTTTACACATTTATTTCATAAAAGTTTTCAATTTTTTATGAAATTGTAATTTTAAATTGAATTTTAGTTTTCGATGTGGAAAAATTCGTAAAATTCACTATTTGCTTTTATTTTATGTTTAAAAATATTGATGCACACTAAGAAATATTCTCCCATAATCACAGAATGGCGCTCTTCTAGGTTTATTTTAAAATATTTAATATTTTATTTTTTATAAACAAAGTCCCTAACTCCGGTGTAGCAGACCTTTCACTTCACCTTAATTTTCATGCATGTTTCATGCATAACATACTTGATTAAATTGTCTATAATTTAATTGAAAACTATTATAAAAATTTAACCGTTAGCTGCATCTTTTGTAACCTCATCTAACAATTACCGAACAAACATTGTTAGTAACTTTTGTACCTACTGTATTCAGTCAACTTCATTTCATATTTTATAGTTTGCACACCCCTGTCGTTCTGTTGCGCTTTCGATATGATGCGTCTGCCAGCCCTTTTCACTGTGATTTGTTCGTTCGTATGCAAGTGGTAATTGTTCAACCAATACATAATTGTTTAAGCAGACTTTTATATTATTGTTTATTTGTAGGTTATAATTTTTTTAAGATTTTATTGAATTAATCTCTTAATTTAAAAATAATAAGAACAATTGTTAGCAATCTTTAACACAAATTATATAAAATAAGTTTTTTTATTATTGTGAAGTTATTATTCATATTATTATTATTGATATTTATAAAAACGAACAAATTCACTTACTACATGAAATTTATTAGGTATAAGTACATGCAACAAGATTTCAGAAATATGACTTCAAGACAAGTTTTAGTGAAGGAAAGGCGTTTAGTTTTAGAAGACAATATTAGAAAAGATGCTCATGATGGTTTATCAGTAAGTGATATCAATTATTAGTAATTTTAAAAAAATTGTCTTACGTAGTATCATAATTTCATTCTGTAGACCATCTGCGTATATTTTTTGAAAATTATTTTTACTAGCAGAAATATTTGAAAATATTAAAATAATAATATTCATTAAAATAATCAAAAACAAAATTTATTTTGATATTTATATATCATATTTTGTTTTTTTGCAAACCGTTGTTTTAAGGATGTTGTTGAAGCATGATGGTTGTTTCGAGGAGCTTCTAGTGTTAATATTTTATATTAATTATAATAAATTAATATTTAAATTTTTAAATTTATGTCATTGGACATAAGTAACTTTCTTTTTTTTATACACTATAAAAAATATAATAACCAGTTTCATATAAATGTTAATTATTAAGAAAATCAGAGAATATACGCTAGGAGCAGTTTTTATCAACTTGCGCGCCATCTTAAACGCCTTAACGGTAATACAATCGAGTAAATATTTTAATATGAATAATTTGAGTTGTATTATTTACGGAATGATTATGATAGTATCAAAAAAAAACATTTCAATTATTAATTTGAGTTTTATATTTTTTCAATATTTATGTTATAAATATTTTTTCATATCTCGTACCCGTGCGGTAAAGTGCATTACCGCACTCGTGCGGTAAAAGTTACTTTACAACACTCGTGACTACGTCACTCGTGCTGTAATGTAACTTTTACAGCACTAGTGTGGTAAGGAGCACTTTACCGCACGGGTACGAGATATGAAAAGTACTGTTAACAACACGGGCGCAAGCGCCCTAGTTAAGAAATATACTATTTTATATTACCGATAGTAATAATTTTAGCCGATAAGGTCGCTACAAGCTACACTTTCCTAGTGTATGTTACTAAGTCACATCATTTTTGACAATCCTTGTTTAAATATTGGTATAAAATGATTTGTAATCGTCTTTTAGATCGTAACAATCCCAGGAAAAGGAAGAGGGGTAGTTGCCACTAAACCATTTAATAAAGATGATTATGTTGTAACATACTTCGGTGATATTTTAACAGAAAAAGAAGCATTTGCGCGAGAAGAACGATACAAAAACAACCCACTTGTTGGTTCTTATTTATATTATTTTATGTATGATGGGAAAAAATATTGGTAATTCTAAATATATATATATTTTTTTTATAAAAAGTTATTATTTAACAATAAATATATTTCAAATATTTTACATTATTTTTAATAAATATCAACAATATTTATTTTGCATTTGTCTTTTTTTACATACATTGTTCATTCTAGTATTGACGCTACAAGACCTAACAGACACTTAGGGCGGCTAATCAATCACAGTAGTAACGCCAATTTAAAAACGAAGGTTTTTTCAATTGATGGAACCCTTCGGCTTGTTTTTTTTGCAAAACACAATGTTTATACAGGTGACGAAGTCACATTCGATTATGGAGATAAAAATAAGGAGACTGTCTCACGGTTTCCATGGCTTTGTTCCAACAAACAAAAAAATGGTAAATTTATTTTCATTTGAATAAAGAATTTTTTTTAATTGACATGATGAAATAAAAATTATAATTTTATATAGCAATTTCTGATTCAAAGTCGAAGCGTACGATAAGATGTGAAAAGACTTCAGAAGCAAACAAAAAAAGCATTGAAAATGTTGAAGGTAAATTTTATACAATATATAATTAAAATAAATAAGAACTATAATAATATATTTATATCTTAACTTCTACTATTCTAAAAAATTTGTTTGTTACGTTTGAAACTAAATTTATATATTTTAATTAAATTTACAAAAACATATATCACAGTTAAACCCCATGATTTGAAATTATTTTGTTAAACATAATATCTTAGTAGTAAAACATTATACTTTATTTAGTATACAAATTATTTAATTTTTAAAACAAAATATATAGTTTGTTTATCGTTTTTATAATTTCAATTAATTATTTTAATGAAAATCAATAATTTTTATTTTGTTATAGATATTTCATTAACAAATGCAGCTGTTATTTTGCATCGTATTGATGAAAAAAAATTAGTCAGTAGTACGCTTAAAGCATCGCATTTAGATCCTAAGGTTCCTGTTTTAGATTTAAGTGATATTGCCAAAGAGAACAACCCTGCGATAAAGCTTAACTATGCAATTGATAAAGATGTATTTATGTCAAACTGTAGTATAGATTATGAAGGTTTAGATGATGCTAAAGAAAAAACGACTATTCCTGAATGTTTGATAAACTCTGTATATGATTTGTCCGGAAGTTTATCACAAGAGAATGACTTTTCATTTGGCGTTAACTTAACTCCTTTTGATTTAACACTTGAAAATAATAACAGTATTTCATCTAATTTTATTGGTCATGATGTTGAAACTAAAAGAAGTTGCTATGATGTCAATAATGATGTCAATCGTCAGGTGAAGGATAAAACTATGAATGTCAAAGAAGGATTTATTAATGAGAGTATTGGCAAAAAGTCCGATCAGAATATCAATGACGTTGCTGATAAAAATTTGAAAGATGATTTCGAAGAACAGGTCATTGATAGTCTTGGTAAAACTGTTATTATTAGTAAAGATTTCGATCCTGAAAACAATAACGGTTTAGGTGAAAAAGGTGTGATAAATAAGGATTTATTTCGAGTAAACAAAGGCGGTATTGACAAAGAGTTTAATGCAAATGTAAATATTGAAAAAAAACGTAGAGATGATTCTGATGACAATGGTAATGATTTTCGTACAACCGTTATAATTAGTAAAGATTCAAATCCTGTTGTCAATCAAAGTTCAAATGTAGCTTCCGATAATGCTGTCAACAGCAAACCACCTACAGTTATTAATGAATGTGTTGATAATGAGTTAGGTGGTAATATAACTTATCAAGTCACTTATTTTCCTGATGTTAGTTATGATGATGGTTTCAATGATATTGATAATATAGATTTAGGAAAATCTGTTGACCTTATAAGTGGTGATCGGAATCCTGATGCTAATAAAGACTTATTCCGAATTATAAATGATAAAGATACAAGTGATGTTTCCGATGATAACGCCAATGATAGTTCCTATAATGCTGATAATGATGATGTTATGGGTGCCAAGGCTAGTGAAAATGTTGATCAGCTTTTTGAGTCCGAAGAAATTGAGAATTCCACGCCTTCTCAAAACACGACGGAAGTTTCTAACACCAGAAATAGAGATGATACGTATATTCCATCATCAGTGTCTGAAACGTCAGTATCTCAGAATCCAGAAACTATTCCTGTAGTGACGTCAAAAGCTGAGGTAAAAAAACAGGTAAAGATAATTCAAAGATGATTGTGAAGTCGTCCACGGATAAATCAAAAAAATACGGTTGTATGTACTGTAACAAAAAAGTTGCAAAAATTGTACCACATTTGATAAACATTCATGGAGATCAAGATGATGTGAAAAAATTTGCATCTTTGCCTCCAAACAATATCGAGCGAAAGAAAATTATAGCTGTTTTACGTGAGAATGGAAATTTTAAATTTAATACTAGTCGCGACATTGAAGATTCCGAATTAATCGTAAAAAGACGGAGACGAAAAGATATTGAACATAAAGCTACAGATTATATAACATGTCCACATTGTAAATCGGTCCTGTTAAGAACGTATATAAGACATCACAAGTGTATTGCTTCGGAAAAAGTTAAAGGAAAATCAGTTATAGTAGAGGGAATAAAATTAGAATGCCGAATCCATGATAAAGCAAAAGAGGACCTGAAAACAAGAATTGTTCCAAAAATGAAAAATGATGAGATTACTCGCATAGCAATACATGATGAATTGATAGTTCTAGCAGGTAATTATTGGACAGAAAAGTTTGTTAAACATCAAGAGTACATAGTTCGAGGTAATATGAGATTATTAGCTAGAGTACTGAAAGAATTGAGAGAAATCGATACAGAAATTAAAGGGTTGAAAGAAATGTTTAGACCAAAGAAGTATTACAACTTTGTCGAAGCAATGCATAGAGTATCTAGATATAATTTAGAGAATAATGAGTTTGAAACACCTAATAATGCTACAAGCATTGGTGGTTTGATCAAAGTTGCAATGATCGTTTTGAAAGATGAATATGCAATGGAAGAAAATGAAGATGCCCGTAAACTTGTAGAATCTTTTGAAGCCGTCTTTACAAGTAAATATTATCCACGAGTATATAAAATCAAGGAAGAACAAGCCAAGAAAAAGCAAAGACAAACTGCCGAAAAATTACCATCATCTGAAGATGTTAATAAGTTGTATGACTATGTACAAAAAGAACGAACAGACGCTTATGAAAGCTTGAAAAAAAAGTTTACTATTACAGCGTATAAACGATTGGCGAAGGCGACAATGGTTTCTATTATGATTTATTGTAGAAGACGAGCTGGGGAAACACAGTTATTAGAGGTAGCGGATTTTATGAACAGTCAAAACATAAATGAAACAGACGAAAAATTAATGAACTTATCCCTTGAAGGAAAAAAATTAGTGGCAAGTCACCGAAGATTTATTGCTAGAGGCAAGAAAAATAGAACTGTTGCTTTTATTATTACAAGTCATATGGCTGAGTGTGTACACCTCTTATTAGATCATCGGAAAGACGCTCATATTCTTGAAAATAATCCGTATGTTTTCGCGCAGGAGGACAAACATTTATTAGCCGCCAAAACCTTAAATTCATTCGCAACTAACTGTAATGCAGAAAATCCATCACTGCTAACAGGAACGAAGTTACGCAAACAATTGGCTACAGAATGTCGAAAACTACAACTACAAGACAATCAAGTTGGAAATGTAGCTAACTATATGGGTCACGAGCGTGATATTCATGAAAGATATTATCGGCTGACTGTTGCAGACCAGGAATTGATTCAAATGACTGAAATTCTGAATAAGCTACAAACAGGAAATTTAGACAGAGTAGAGAGGAAAGAAACAGTAAACGGAAACGAGAAAACGAAAGATAAAAAAGAAGATTCTTCTGAAGACCCAGACAGTGACGATGATTATGATATTCCAGTGAATAGAGATAAAAACACAAGGAAAAGAAGACGTATTTCCGGTAATTGAAAATAATATTCATTACAATTATCTTACAAAAAGAAATTAAAACTTAATACTAATTATTAATATATTTTACAGATGAATCATCCGATGAAACTGACCAGACGAAAGATGAATACATTCAAGAAAAATCCAGGAAACTGAACACTTCAAGTAAATATAATTCTCCATAACTTTTGCTACTAAAATATATGGAAATTTTAATTTTAATTTTATTTAAATTTTAAATTTAAATAAACCAAACATCTGTTTCATTATCGTAATCAGAATCGTAAACATAACCATAACTATGACCATAATTATAATCATGACCATGACTATAACCATGACCATGATTATAATCATGACTATGGCCATGACCAAAATTATGACCATAACCACTAACCTATTTAAAAAGCTTTTTTGTACCTGTTAATAGGGAATTCGACGTTTTTATTCCCTAGGACGTGCTTTATTCCCTCGGGCTGTCGCCCTCGGGAATAAAACACGCCCTTGGGAATAAAAACTGTCGAATTCCCGCTTAACACGGTACAAAAAACTATGTAAGTATCACGGGCGCCATGTTTTATTCCCGCCATCTAGCGCCCTTGATACATAATATACTATTGAAAAGATTTGTAAAAATACATAAATAATTATTGTTGAAATCCGAAATTTGTATGCTATTGTTCAGTGGTAAGAATTCTAAAAATTCAAAATTCTTAATTTATGTGTTAATTTCAAACATTTTTATTTGAAGGCGGTAAAGGCAGCCTCTAATTAGCAACGTTAAAACGTTTGAAAATTTATAGTTTTCCGAAAGTTGTAACCTTTGTTTGAAATGTGGAAAGTTACAGTGCTTTTCTGTTATTTTGTCTTTTAATTTTAATTCGAAAATAAGAAAGCACATAATTTAGTTATAGGTTTTCCTTTTGTATCATTCATTTCATTAGAATTTTTATTTTTATTTTATAAATATAATTTACAAATATGTTCGTTCGTTAATTAAGGTAAAAGACCCTATTTGTGTTAGTTACCCAATTTGTGATAGTTTTTATTAATATTTCTTGTACTTATAAAGTTAAATGTATAAAAATTTTTGTTTTTATTCAGTTAAATCTGATCCGAATGATGATATTTATAAAATGTCTACATTCAGAACCCTTGAAATAATAAAATTCAGTATATGACTAACACAAATTGGGCTTAAGCTAACACAAATTGGGTCCTTTACCTCAGTACTTTTGTTTAGCTAGCAAATATTAAAAGAATATTTAATCAAAATCTGATCAATATGTAATCCAAACAAGATTTTATCAGAAAATTTTATATTATTTAATTAAATTTCAGATGCTAAGACACGAAATCGTTTTTCGGAGCGAGAAAAGTCAGCACTTCAAAATGCCTTCTCGCCCTACATAAAATCTCAGAACTACCCTCCGGCAAAAGAAATGCAAGCTCTTATTGATAAAGGACTCATCCACCCTGATCGGAAAACAGCTCATATACGCTCATGGCTGCAGAGTCAAAAGAAGAAATTTAACAGTGCATCAAACCAGGGAAATGATGACAGCGCCAAAAGCTCTGATAGTGATTGAAAACCGTTAGGACCTTAAATAATATGAACACAGTAATCACTTCTTACAACACTGATTTAGTATTTAACATATTTCAATTTAAAAAAAAAATATGTTTTAAAAATTTTACGCTTTGTATACATTGAGAGAAGGAAGATAAATTAACTTCCTAAGATCGTTAATGAAACTATTTATATAGTTATTTCAAAATTTTTATTTTTTTCAATGTACAAAATTACCGATTTATTTACTATTTTCTTTTCTCTCTATACTTCACCTCACTTAGTTCAGCCAATTATAGATATAATTGGAAGATAAAGTTTCTAGCTTTTACAAAAACATTATGAAAACTTGTTTATTACATATTGAATTATAAGATTTGAAAAAAGTTAAATTCACTTATTCGAAAAATACTTTGCAGAAATCATAGAAAAAAAAATATTGATTTTGTTTTGCGAAAGTGTAATTTTTAATTAAGCTTAATCATCGGTTATAATTTAAAATTATTAACAACGGTAATTAACGATTGGTCTAATGAAAAAAACAAACTTTTGCGTGCAAGTGTAACAAAACATAATTACTGAAATATATAATGTATATTTAATAAATCATAAAAAGATGAAAAAATAAAGAACAAAACGATTTGCATAACTAGAATAAATAATTTTCTCAACATACTTCATTTAAATTACATTACATTAACCTATTACCTATACACAATACATAAATCGAGGATTTTTAGAGTAGAAATTCAAACAATTTTATATTCTGAAATTTGTTTTCCATTAGATAATTTGAAAAAAAAGTTAAGCAAATACAAACTACGACTCTAAAGGCATTTTTATGAACCATTCGTTGTACAAAAATTTTTTCGAATTATAAAAGTTTATTTCTTTTTATTATGAGGTATACATATTTCTGAAGAAAAGTGAACAAGTACACGTTAGCATGCAACCCTACCGGATTTTTGATGAACTTTAAAGAACTTCTCAGTATCGTCGAACTTAAATTCTATTTAGATTTTTGGATTATTTTTTTTTTTTTAGAAAATGTTTAGAAAACGAGATTCAATAACTAATTGGTAGTTTTAAACAGCGCTTCCTACAATATGTTCAAGTTTTTTATTGGTTTTTTTGTTTGAATTCAAAAGTTGGCATTCGAGTGTCTCAAAACATTGCGTATGTTGAAAAAAAAATTACTTAAATCAAAGGTGCTAAGAGAAAAAATTCATTTAATTTCACCCAATAAAATAAGAGAAAGGTATATATTACTATGCGACCTTAGCGGATTTTTTATAAACTTTTTGTTTCGAAAAGTTGATTTTTTTTTAATTATCAAATTTTTGGATAATTTCGTGATTTTTTAATGTTGAGTTTTTCTCACGTTTAAAGTATATAAAAATTTATTCCATGCATAACATAATTTATTTAATCTTTCTTATTAGTATATATCTTTTGGTTCACGAAGTAGTTGTTTCTCAAGTCTTTATCAAGTCATATGGTTTTATTGAGAAAGTCCTCAAAATATACACGTGACGTTGCAGTAATACAAGAATTAAAATTTAAGATATATGCTTATGATGAAATTGTCTTTGAAAAATTATGAGAATTAAATGAACTTTTCATTTTGAAGAGTTTTTTTATTAAATAATTTTTTTTCTTTATGAAATTTATAGAAAGCAAGGTTCAAATGATAAGCTGGTGAACTTAAACAGCGCCACCTACGTGCTAAAGTTCTTTTAGTGGTTTATGAGTGAAAAGAATGGCATTGAAGTGCCTTGTAACATTGAGCAATTTGAGAAAAAATTATGCATATTAAAGGTGCTTACACGAAGAATTCATTACATTTTACAAAAAGTAGATACCTTCAAAACTTCTTCAAAATAGATAAATTTAAAAAAACTGCATACAGATTAACATGTAGTCTTAGCGGTATTTTTAAAAACCTTTCGCTTTCATAATTCCTTTAAATAATGAGATTTTTGTTCGTTTGTTTGTTTCCTTTTTGTTGTTTTAAATTTGTAGACAACAAGGTTGAATAATTATTTGGTAATTTCAAACAAAGCTACCCCAAACGTGTTCCAATTCTGTTTTTTTTTTGTTTTTGTTTTGATTCTTTATCCAATACGACGATTATAAAGCCGAAATTATCTCCATTGCATATTTAAGGAACCTCATTTAAGGGTCCCAATCTCCTTAATTAGAACTTCTCACTATCGTCGAAATTGAATTCTATTTCAATTTTTTAATTATTATTTTTTTATGAAATTTTTAGAGAACAAGATTTAATAACTAGTTGGTAGTTTTAAACAGCGCTTCCTTCAATATGTTCAAGTTATTTTAGTGGTTTTTTTGTTTTAGTTAAAAAGATGGCATTCAAGTGTCTCATAACATTGCGTATGTTGAAAAAAATGTTACTTAAATCAAAGATGCTAAGAGAAAAAATTCATTTAATTTCACCCAATAAAATAAGAGAAAGGTATATATTACTATGCGACCTTAGCGGATTTTTTACAAACTTTTTGTTTCGAAAAGTTGATTTTTTATTTTGAATTATCAAATTTTTGGATAATTTCGTCATTTTTTAATGTTCAGTTTTTCTCACGTTCAAAGTATGTAAAAATTTATTTCATGCAGAACATTATTTATTTAATCTTTCTTATTAGTATATATCTTTTTGTTCGCGAAGTAGTTGTTTCTGAAGTCTTTATGGAGTCATATGGTTTTATTGAGGAAGTCCTTAAAATATACACTTGATGTTGCAGTAATACAAGAACTAAAAATTCAAGATATATGCTTATGATGAAAGTGTCTTCACAAAATTATGAGAATTGAATGAACTTTTCATTTTGAAGAGTTTTTTTATTGAATAATTTTTTTTTTTTTTTTATGAAATTTATAGAAAACAAGGTTGAAATGATAACTTGGTAAACTTGAACAGCGCCACCTACATGCTAACGTTCTTTTAATGGTTTATGAGTGAAAAGAATGGCATTGAAGTGCCTTGTAACATTGAGCAATTTGAAAAAAAATTATGCATATTAAAGGTGCTTACACGAAGAATTCATTACATTTTACAAAAAGTAGATAACTTCAAAACTTCTTCAAAATAGATACATTTAAAAAAACTGAATACAGATTAACATGCAGTCTTAGCGGTATTTTCACAAACCTTTCGTTTTCATAATTCTTTTAAATAATGAATTTTTTTTCGTTTGTTTGTTTCCTTTTTGTTGTTTCAAATTTGTAGAAAACAAGGTTGAATAATTATTCGTTAATTTTACACAAAGCTACCACATACGTATTCCAATTCTGTTTCTTTTTTTTTTTTTTTTTTGTTTCAATTTTTTATTTAATACGACGATTATATAGCCAAAATTAACTTCATTGCATATTAAAGGAACCTTATTTAAAGGTCCTACTCTCCTTAATCTGAATTTCCCAGTATCGTGGAAATTGAATTCTATTTCGATTTTTTAATTATTTTTTTTTTTTATGAAATGTTTAGAGAACAAGATTTAATAACTAGTTGGTAGTTTTAAACAGCGCTTCCTACAATATGTTCAAGTTATTTTAGTGGTTTTTTTGTTTTAGTTAAAAAGATGGCATTCAAGTGTCTCATAACATTGCGTATGTTGAAAAAAAAGTTACTTGAATCAAAGGTGCTAAGAGAAATAATTCATTTAATTTCACCCAATAAAATAAGAGAAAGGTATATATTACTATGCGACCTTAGCGGATTTTTTACAAACTTTTTGTTTCGAAAAGTTGATTTTTTTTTAATTATCAAATTTTTGGATAATTTCGTCATTTTTTGATGTTCAGTTTTTCTCACGTTCAAAGTATGTAAAAATTTATTACATGCAGAACATTATTTATTTAATCATTCTCATTAGTATATATCTTTTTGTTCACGAAGTAGTTGTTTCTCAAGTCTTTATCAAGTCATATGGTTTTATTGAGGAAGTCCTCAAAATATACACTTGATGTTGCAGTAATACAAGAACTAAAAATTTAAGATATATGCTTATGATAAAATTGGCTTTGAAAAATTATGAGAATTGAAAGAACTTTTCATTTTGAAGAGTTTTTTTATTAAATAATTTTTTTTCTTTATGAAATTTATAGAAAGCAAGGTTCAAATGATAAGCTGGTGAACTTAAACAGCGCCACCTACGTGCTAAAGTTCTTTTAGTGGTTTATGAGTGAAAAGAATGGCATTGAAGTGCCTTGTAACATTGAGCAATTTGAGAAAAAATTATGCATATTAAAGGTGCTTACACGAAGAATTCATTACATTTTACAAAAAGTAGATACCTTCAAAACTTCTTCAAAATAGATAAATTTAAAAAAACTGCATACAGATTAACATGTAGTCTTAGCGGTATTTTTAAAAACCTTTCGCTTTCATAATTCCTTTAAATAATGAATTTTATTTTCGTTTGTTTTTGTTTCGAAAAGTTGATTTTTTTTTTGAATTATCAAATTTTTGGATAATTTCGTCATTTTTTAATGTTCAGTTTTTCTCACGTTCAAAGTATGTAAAAATTTATTCCATGCAGAACATTATTCATTTAATCTTTCTTATTAGTATATATCTTTTTGTTCGCGAAGTAGTTGTTTCTGAAGTCAGTTTCTGCGTAATCTTTAAAATTCATAAATTAAGCAAATTTTATTAAAAATGATAGTTATGTACGTCCATTCTAAGAAAGTTTTAGTGCTCTTTCTAAATATGTATCGTGAAATTTAACTGATCAAAATATTACGGTTATAAGGATACGCAATTATTTTCAGATGTATTTTCCAATTTGAAATTCAAAACAAGTGTATGTATTGAGAATTTCCTTGAGGTGATATATCAGTCATTAGTATGTATGTATTGAAAAGGTCCTTAAAAAGACCATATGAATAAAATTGCTTCTTCAAAACAACCATACGAAATAACATATGTATGTGGTTTTGATGAAATAAATTTTCTATGAATTAGTATTTCTAAATCTAATCTAAATTTAAGAATTTAATTAAGAACTTTCTTAAAATTCCACGTGAATGCAATAAAGTCCTTAAAACAACTTCTTCAAGAAAAATACATGTTTTTATGGTTTTGATGGAATAATTTTTCTATGAATTAGTATTTTGAATAGAATTTAAGTTGTATTTGCAATACGAATTTTACTAGTTAGAAATAAATTATATTAAATATTTCATAAGTAGGTATCAACATTTTATAAGTAGTTGTTTTGATTTAACGTCTGAATTTAATTTTATTTATGTTGATTTTACGATCAATTAATCAGACTTTTAAAAAAGGAAAATAAATAATCAAAGAATTTTTGACGTTTCGATCTTTTTATTAGATCATTTTCAAAAAAGCCACTCTTTTCATTTGAATGACTAATAAATCAAACTGAATGTAATCATGTGAGTTTCCTGGATTTTTAAAATGTGCCACATAGATGGTAGAGTCAAAATTAGCATTTTCATTGTCACAAAACTATTATCCAGAGAACACTTTTGTTATAATATCAAACAATTCGTCTAACAGATTTTCATTCAATTTAATCTGTCAATATTTTGAAATATATGATTATCTATATTATCAACTTCTGGTTTTATACTATAATTATGTATACATTAAGTGTCATTGAATTGGCAAGTCAGATTTCATAAATAGTAATTCACAACTTTGTATTTCCGCACATTACTCTTAAATGCGACCTAGAAATTGTGAACTTCTAAATTTGGACATTGACTTTTGCTTTTCTACTATAAAAATATGTGAATTATGTGTAACCGACTAGTGAAGTCAGTTTTCGTGAATAGTAAATCACAATGTTGAATTTTAGCACTATAAACTAAAATGCGACTCGAAAATAAAAATATCTAAATTGGGACATTATGTTTTGTTTTCACTGCAAAAACAATTGTTTTATAATACAACATTTTAACGTCATTTTAGCCTTTTGTCTAACAAAAGTGTTTGAAAATAGAACATTTATACAGGAAAAAACATTTCTAAAACGTATGAATGTCTTGAAATGAAACACTTGTTTTTGCAGTGTTTATACTACATATACACTGAGAAAAATTTCCTGTGTAATGAACGCAAAATCTTAATGCTTAATAGATTATGGTTAGTGTAAATACTACTTATGGGTAAACATCACCAGTTTTTAGTGTAACTATTACAGTGTCTTGTTGAGACTGTTTTTTGTAACGGTTACCAGTGATGTATTGCTACATTGGGAAAAATCGTATTGTAAGAGAGAAATTTCCTGAGTAATGAACACAAAATCTTAGTGCTTAATAGGTTATGGGTAGTGTAAGTAAAACTTATGGGTAAACATCACCAATTTTTAGTTTAACCATTACATTATCTTGTTAGGACTATTTTTTTGTAACGGTTACCAGTGATGCATTGCTACATTGGGAAAAATCGTATTGTAGTGGTTACAAAATGTTAGTGCTAAACAGATTATGAGTAAACATTACCAATGTTTTCTATAACCATTACAATATCTTGATGAGATTATATTTTTGTAATAGTTACTAATGCTATATTGCTACTAGAAGCAATAATTTTATTATATGTAGGAATTGAGTTCGACACTAGAGTCTAAGTTGGCGCTGGGACTGCGCAATAGGACCAAAAGAGACTTATGACGCAAGATGACGGTTGACTAGAGACAAAGACGTTGACGTTATAGACAGACGTCGAAAAATGCGTAGTTATTAAAAAGTGAGAAAAGCCTTCGCCATAAAAGTGCATTTTTCTTAGCTTTTGATCAAAAGATCGGAGAAAAACAATCGTTATTTCAGTTAAGTGTACGTTTTCGAACATATTGGACAAACTTGTTTTGCACGTGATTCGCTGCAATGCAGCGGCTGCATAGTAACATTTGTTTGAGTGAGACTGTTTTTGTTTTTAATTAATAATAATAAATGATGATGGAGAATTCATTAAATCAATGAGAACTCTCTGATTTAATTCCTATATTTCATGGTAAGACATTTTTTTTCAAAATAATATTTAAATTATAAAAATAAAATAATTATAAAATTTCGTAGAATTTTTTTCATTCTTATTTATATATTCGAACATATATATTTCATATAAAATATATCTTCCAAAATAAATTACTAATTTAATAAAAGTTAATCATTTAATAATTCATTTAATATAAAGTTGATCATTTTGTTTTTATCACTTTTAAATAACATTTCGTATTGTCATCATTTTTAGCTTTATTACTGGTAAAAAAAAATTCTGATATATCTTAAAAATATTTTTTACAGAGAGTTAGTGACATAGCGATAAAGTTCTACAGGACCGTGACCAATTTGTGACAGATTTGTGACCAATTTGTTTATGTATACCTACAATTTATGTACACTAAATATTAATAAATTGTATACAAAAATATCTGCTTTATATTTTGTACAAGCCTGAATTTCATAAAAATATTCAATATTAATAATGACTACTAAAATACTTCAGTGATCGTTACAAAATTCTGTTTAGTAATAGTTACACTAATGTAATGCCAGTGCCTATTAATGGAATAGATTCCCATAAATTCAAGTATTGGTTACTAAATTTACATAGTAATCGTTATAAAATGTTCTTTAGTAATAGTTACACTAATTTAGTCTCAGAGCCGTTTAGTGGGATAGTTACCATCAAATGTAGGTATTGGTTACTAGATAAATTTAGTGAACGTTACAAAATGCTATTTGGTAATGGTTACACTAATTTAGTCTCAGCGCCATTTAGTGGAATGCTTACTATTGAATGCAGGTATTGGTTACTGGATAAACTTGGTAATAGTTACAAAGTGCTAATTGGTAATGGTTACACTAATTTAATGCCGGAGCCGTTTCTTGGGTAACCGATACCCATAAATTTTTGTAATGATTACCAGATTTTTCTCTCAGTGTAGGTATAAATAAAATGAAATTGACTAATCAAGTCAGATTTCCTTAAGGTGATGGCGAAGGGCTTATTACCGACATTACATATTTTTAATAATACAATTAAACTGTCTATGATAAATTTAATTGGGTAGAAGAGCGCCATTTTCTCAATTTTTTTACACATTTATATCACAAAATTTTTTGATTTTATGTTAAATTGTAATTTTATAATGAGTTTCAGTTTTCGAAGTAGAAAAAAACGTAGAACTCACCATTTGTTTTTATTTTATGTTTAAAAAAGTTAATATATACTGAGAAATATTCTCCCATAATCACAGAATGGGTTTCACTTCACCTTAAGGTGAAGTGAAAGATCTGCTGCACCGGAGTTAGGGACTTTGTTTATAAAAAATAAAATATTAAATATTTTGAAATAAACTTAGAAGAGCGCCATTCTGTGATTATGGGAGAATATTTCTTAGTATACATCAACATTTTTAAATGTAAAATAAAGACAAATAGTGAATTCTACTAATTTTTCCACATCGAAAACCAAAATTCAGTTTAAAATTACAATTTAATATAAAATCAAAAAAATTGTTGCTATAAATGTGTAAAAAAATTGAGAAAATGGCGCTCTTCTTCCCAAATAAATTTATGATGGACGGTTTAATTGTGTTTTTAAAAATCTGTAATGTCGGTAATAAGCCCTTTGCCATCACCTTAATAGTTATTCACAACTTCGAATTCCCGTACTTTATTTTTAAATGCGATTCAAAATGAAATTGTCCAAATTTGAACATAAAGTTTTGTTTTTATACTATCATTAGATGTAACTTATATGTAACCGTCTAATAAAGTCAGATTTCATGAATAGTAATTTACAACTCTGATTTTTAGCACCATAAACTAAATTGCGTCTGCAAAATGAAAATTTCTAAATTCAAACATTGAATTTTGTTTTAATATTACAATTAGGTGTAAATTAATTGAAATCGACTAGTTAAGTCAGATCTTTTAACCAGTAATATATAACTCTGAATTTCCGGAATTTTATCTTAAATCCTACGTATAAATAAAAAATTTTTTATCGGACATTAACTTTTGGTTTTTTACTATAATTTATTGTAAATTAAGTGTAACCGAATAGTGGAATCATATTTACTAAATAGTAGTTCACAACTAAAATGCGACTTAAAAATGAAAATTTCTACATTAGGACATTATAATTTTGTTTTCATACTATGATTAAATGTTAATTAAGTGTTACCGACTAGTAAAGTTAGGTTCTGTAAATGATTTTTCTCAATTCTGAATTTCAGTACTATGTACTTGAATATGTCTCAAAAATATAATTTTTTAAACTTAGGTAGTAGTTAGCGTTTCTATACTACATTTATGTGTTTTTTTCTTTTTTTTTTTGGATCCGAGTCGCATTCAGCGACTCAATATGTTCATAAGCAGGTTTAGTGGGGTTATTTGTTTGTTTATTTTTTTTGTTTGATGTTTTGTCAGTTGTGCGAGTTCTGTGTTGCGGTCCGATACGCCAACGATCAAAATGGCGGGGAATGAGGAAGGGAAAGGGACGTGGGACTTGGAAGGTAATCGGGATGGATCGTCGCAATCGGGCACGCAAAAACCCAAGGTGTCAGCAGGGTTAGCCGCGGAAATCTGTTAAAACAGGCACACCACGGGAAGATTTTCCGTCGGCACACACAAAAACTCGCGGGTTAAGGTGATTGTCGTGCCCCCGGAGTGGTGTGTGTGTGGTTGGACCTCGGATGATCGAGGCTAGCAAGCTTGGGAAATTCTGATAGCGTGGTATGCCGCATCTGTGAGTGCGTATAGTTTGGTTCACGGAGAATGTGTGCGTGACTATCATTCCTCGAGCTAATGAGAACGAGCGACGTCCGTCACTTGTCTTCGTATCGTCGAAAAAGTCTTCCGAAAAATACTCGGCCTAAACTCGCGTCGCGTTCGCGCCGATCATCGGACACGTATCGCGTATAAAATAAAAGAAAAAGTTGCAAAAATAAATTGCGACTGTTCGTTCTCGTTACTGTGCGAGTGCTACTCAGTGATAAGTGAGCAAATAGTTTACATAAGATTAAAAATAATTTATGATATGAATTTATTTTTAATAAACATTTTCAGCCCGTTACAGATTCGACTATTCAACGGAAGTTTGTGAGACAAATATAAATAAATAAATAAACTAAAATAATCATATTAAGACTTAATACTTGCGTTTTACATGGAAAGGGCCGCCGGACGTGTCTTCTTGTATAATTACATTTAAAAGTTAATAATAAAAATTACCAATCGAGTTTAACCCGATCTTTATAAACATTAATTTTGTGTGACCTTTTTTTGGTTTAGTTACCTAATCCGGGTCGCTCAAAGGTTAATTAACCTTTTATGCAAGTTGAACTTATACCTTAACGAAAATTGTTTTGGGCAAATTAAGGCCCAAAACATAATCTGAAGATAGGGTCTAATAAGTTTAGTGTATATATAGTAACATGCGATCTTAAATTCCCTATACATTATAATGTGTTTTCACTGCATGTCTAATCCTGATCTACGCAGTCGTGTAAGCTTATTCTACATTTGTGAAGAGACTTGAGTATTTTTTGTATCAACACAATTGCTAGTGCCAGCAATACTGACGAGTACCAGCTTCCCAGGAAATCTCGTAAGAGACATTTCACTCAATCGGTTGAAGCATCCACAATCAATGTAAGTAACCAATATGACATACAAAACAAAACTCATTATACAACATCCGCGAGTGAACAAGTGCCGTCATTATCTAAAAAGCCCGGGAGCTCTAAAACCGCGTCGAACTTTCAAAACAAAAAAATCACTCCCACGAATGTCATTATAGACAAAGTCAATCATTCTTTTGAAGACTTAACTAATATGGCGGATAAAGTCTTAAAATCCTCCATATTAGTCATATAT